>JASDQU010030259.1:0-10767 GCA_032191745.1 Picea mariana | reverse complement strand
TAATGGAGAAATTAGAAGTGGACCCAACCCTAAAATAAGGAAAGTGGGCCAAGTGACCTAGAAGATGTTTTTAAGGAAGCTACTTGGAGAGTATAAATAAGAGGCAAGGATCTCTCATTTGAATCACACTTGAGCATATTGAATATATATATGTGTCTGAGGTAACCAAGGATATCTAAACTAGAATTCTGAGGAAGGTGAAGAAAAGAAGGCCGAAATGCAAGGAAGGATAAATTATTTTGATGGTGCTTTCTAAGGTATGTTATTTACAGGTCATCTCACCATTTTCACTATAACTATTTTTCTATAATGATTCAGACCATGCAATTTCTATGAAAGTGAGAAAACATATCCAAGTATATGTGGTAAAACATTCAGATTGTGGGTCGTTGTATTTTTTGAGTTACACTTCGTGGAAAATAGGGTTTGTGGCTAGTCCTGAAACTAGTCAAAAACATGTGTTTCGGGTAAAAATGTCATAACTTATTCATAAAAGATAAAAATTTAGTGAGACCAAATGTGTTGGTTAGGGTACAGTCTGTAGTATTATTTTTTACATTTTTAGATCATTTCAACAAATATTCCGTACAGGGCATGCTCTACAAGGTCGCTCTCTAGAATAAGCTAGAATTCAGCAAGGTATGCCATTTTTTCTATAACTCCTTTTCTGAGAGATTCCAAGTAGTTAAACATGGAGGAATTTCATAAAACACATTGAAGAACATTGTGTATCAGTTTCAAATAGTTATACATTACATGTACAAAGTTATGATTACTTCAAGTTAGGGTTGTTGACTAATCCAAAACTAGGCATGTGAGACTAAAGAAAAATTTGATGAAAATGATAGTCTCTTGTTGTTAAAGTTAAGGAAGGTTTTCAGGAATGTGATCATATACACAAGGTCTATTAAAGAGCTACAAACAATATTTGGATAATGAAATTGATGAGGGCTTTTGGTTGAGGTACATGTTGAGTACATGGTTGAGATAAGTAGTTGATGACTTGGCACATACATGAGGTGTATAGTTGATGATGTTGGTACATATTGATGAGTCATAGTTGATGAGTAGTTGACACATGATTGGTACATACTTGGTACATGGTTGGATGCACTTTTTTATGGTACAGGTTGATTACAGGTTGTTTGGTACATGTTGGTGCATGGTTGATGCACTTGTTTATGGTACAGGTTGATTACAGGTTGAGTTACAGGTTGGTGCATGGTTGATGCACTTGTTTATGGTATAAGTTGATTATAGGTTGTTTTGTACATGTTGGTGCATGGTTGATGCACTTGTTTATGGAACAGGTTGAGGTACAGGTTGATGCATGGTTGATGCATGGTTCAGATTTATTGGTATAGGTTTACAGTGGTATATCTCACACTGATAGTGTGATAGTGGTTCCATCATTCTACTTCTACTTCAGGGTGGTTGGATGGGGAAAGGACAAGTGGTTGTAGATGGAGAACATAGGGGGTTGTAGCCTCCTTTTGGTTGTAGCCATAGAATTGGGGAGTTGGAGCTTCCTTCAGGTTGTAGCCTGAGAAACTAGGGGGTTGGAGCCTCCTTTTAGTTGCAGCTGGAAAACAAAGGAAGTTGGTGCTTCCAATGAATGTATTCTTCAAGACATATAAGAAAAAGAATTCTGTGGTTTTCTCCCAATTTGGGTTTCCACGTAAAAAACTAGTGTACTGTGTATGTGTATGATTGTTCATTTGTTCATTGGTTATTTACTCTGCAGTTATTGGATGATAATGCTTCATTGATATAACACTTGGATTATATGAGTAAAAAGGATTAAATTGCTCTATTACTGATTCACCCCCCCTCTCAGTAATCCAATAATTGGTATCAGAGCTGGTTCCTTAAGGAAACAATTTAACCACTAGAAGGAGATCATGGATTATTTTGAGAATGGAGTACCAATGTTTAATGGTGATGCAGGAGCATCGCTCACTCATCATGCGAGCCAGCACATTGAGAGGAAACAACTGGACAGCGCTAGCACACATTTTGGAATACTTTGGAAGTTGTTGCGCTGCTCTTTAATGAAGTCATGTATAAAGAAGCGCACTTGTATTGTAAAGGGGACCTTGAGCCTTTAAGCTCACGTCCTATTATATAGGAAGGCATTTAATAGATTTAATGCAGGTAGATAGATGTTTAAGTTTAGATTAGACAGTTTCAGTTTTCGAGAGGAAAAACGAATATAGACACCCTCCTTTGTATATTGTAAAATAATTATCTAGATTCATTCATTCAGGAGCAAGAAGAGAGAGCAAGCAGAGAATTTGTGAAGAACACCCATGTACAGATGTTTTTTGAATTAATAAAAGAGAGTCTTTGATTCAATTTCATGGCTGGTGTTGTTTCTATGTGTATGATGTTTATGTTCTCATGAATATTTTCTTTCTGGTTATGCATTTGCTTTAAATATGCTGTGCATGTGATTTCAGAGTTTTAACTGAAGTCTGAGAGAAAGAGAGAGAAGAGAATAAGTTTCAATTGTTTCTCTATCTGAGCCAAGAGATTCCTGCATAGAGTGCAATTGAATTCATTCGCATAGAGTGCGTTGATGAGGCTCGACAGTTAAACCCTTATTCTCATTCACCCAAAAGTTGATGTGGGTTGGTAGAGCCATGCAGGAGAAGTGCAGGCTAAACTTAAAGTCTTAGTGGTTAATCTGATCAAAAGAAGGCAGAAGATTACTGTTGCCGAAGGTGTACAGGGTCTGAAGGACTCAACACTTGGGAAGCTGTTGAAGGTTGAGCATGAGGAAGTGTGCCCAAATTATCTGGAAGAATCTGAGTTGATAAAGCTCAGGAGGGATAGTTCCTTCGAGGTACCATGGAGAAGGACTCAGGAGAAAGTTCGTGCAGGAAAAAGGTTTAGATTGGGAGGAATCAACGACCAAGTTTCGTAGAGGAGCCTCGTGAGACCCCGCCGACCTTTAGATCTCAAGGAGATGCACGCGGGTTAACCTTAAGCGTGCCGAGGAGGAGCCCAAGAGCCATCGGGATTCGGCTTATCGGGGTTTACGGAGGTAGGAGTTTCATACTTGTTGAAATCGCGATTAGCGATTTCTTGATGCATCTGGAGCCATTGATCGCTACGGGGACATGTGGCACGAGATCCCGGGAAGTCAGGATTTGGCATTCAGTATTTTCCAGTGCCAAGGGATTGCGACCTTTGAAATTGTGATCACGAAATTCCTGATAGAACGGAGAGAGGAGGCGACGTGGAAAGGAGAGATCGCACGTGCGCATTGGAGTTCAGGGTTAAGAGATTTGTGATGCAAGTGAACCGCGACATCGCGTATGCCGATTTCCCGATAAGGCAAAGGGGAGATCGCCAGGAAGGAGAGTTCTGTGGGTATTGAGAACTTTTGACAGGAGGTTGAAGAGTAATTTGACTCTTCGGGCCCGGGAAGAAGAAGGTCCTGGTAAGCATGGACGTGCCTTGGGAGGGCATCTGCGTTAGTGTGGTATCAGAGCGAGAACATCTTTTCTTTCTGAAGAAAAGAAGAGGAATTTATCATGTCGCCCAGGAGGGAGAGACAATCACCCGACCCAGAAGATAGGGAGGTGAGAAGAAGAGGCAGGCCGACAGGAAATCCAGAAATGGAGCGACAAATGAGAGATCTCTGAGAAAGGCTTGAAGAGATGGAGACAACACAGAGACACGGAGTTGGTGCAGGGGATCTTAGCGATTCCAAAGTTGAAGAGGAAGTTGGACATGAAGAATAGGTCACAACAGAGGATGCATCAACAGAGCGATTGATTAAAGCCATCGCCAGGATGAGTTCCAAGACCAAAATGGATATTCCAGCTTATGAAGGAAGCCTGGATGCAGAAGAGTTGCTGGACTGGATCAGAGCTCTTGATACCTACTTCGATTATGAAGACATCGAAGAGGATAAGAAGGTAAGGCATGCTGTTACCAAATTGAAGGGACATGCAGCATTATGGTGGGATGAGCTATAGGCAGATAGACGTTCCAAAGGAAAACAGAAAATTAAAAGCTGGGATAGAATGATTGCTAAGATGAAAGCAAAGTTCATCCCCATGGATTATCAGATCACACTGTTCAGGCGAATGCAGAACCTGAGACAGAAGTTGATGACGGTGAAAGAGTACAATGAGGATTTTTACAAGCTCAACATCAGAGCAGGTCATTGGAAGAGCGATGATGAGAAGGTAGCCAGGTACCTGAATGGGTTGAGATACAACATTCAGGATGAATTAAGCATGATGACCATCAGGACGGTTGAGGATGCTTACCAAATGGCTTTGAAAGCCGAGGAGAAGCTGAGTTGTAAGCAAGGACAGCGAGGGAGAGGCAGAAGTCAGCCCAGAGGATGGGCAGTTGCCCAAGAGAAATATCATAAGCCCAAGGAGGAATGGAAGAAACCTCAGGGTCAGATTGAAAGAGGTGGAACCTCACAGCGAGGACAACAATATTCTGAGTCGAGGAAACAGCATACAGAGCAGGGTGGCAGATATGCTGACGCGAATACTTTTCCTCGTACCAGAGGAAGAGGAAGAGGCCGAGGTGGAATCATCACATGTTTCACATGTGGAAAAGATGGACATAAAGCCATTGACTGTCCAAACAGGAAAACGGACAGAGGAGAAGCTCACATCGCTGAGGCGCAGAGGCGTGATGTTGAGAATGAAGACACCGGAAGTGGGAAGTCACTGACCGTGCATAAAGTTCTTTTAACACCTAAGAAGGAGGTGGAGGACACAACTCAGAGGACCAGACTGTTCAGGACCACATGCAAGACCAAGGGCTGGAAATGCAAGGTCATTGTGGACAGTGGAAGCACCAACAATCTCATTTCAACTGAGATGGTGGAGAAGTTGGAGATGGATACGACTGATCACCCAAGTCCATACAAGGTATCATGGCTGCAAAAAAGACATCAGGTGAGTGTCACTAAACAATTTTTAGTTGATTTCAAGATGGGTGAATATAAGGATAAGGTCCTATGTGATGTCATTCCCATGGATGTCTGTCATGTATTGATGGGGAGACCATGGTAGTATGACAGAAATGTAGTTCATGATGGGAGAATGAACACATACACTTTGGAGAAGGATGGGAGGACACACAGATTGCTTCTGAAAAAGGATGAGGAGGTGAAGTCGGAAGTAAGTAACACCATACTTCTCATGAGTGGGAAGGAGCTTCTCACAGAGATGGAGAAGAAAGAAGATCCACAATTCTTTGTAGTTAGAAAACCGAGGATTGTCCTGACTAGCACAAGAGTGGATGATCTACCAGAGGAGATTCAAGAACTGCTGGGAGATTCACTGACATCATCGTGGATGAATTACCTCATTCGTTGCCACCGATGAGGAGTGTGAGCCATCACATCAATCTCATACCCGGAGCCAGTTTGCCGAATAAGGCTGCATATAGATTGACACCACAGGAAAATGAGGAAGTCAAAAGGCAGGTACAGGAGTTGCTAGATAAAGCACTGGTCAGGGAAAGCCTGAGTCCATGTGTCGTTCCAATAGTACTTAGTCCGAAGAAGGATGGAGGTTGGATAATGTGCACTGACTCTAGAGCGATAAACAAAATTACCATCAGGTACAGATTTCCACTGCCGAGAATGGATGATCTGATGGATTGCGTGAGTGGGGCAAATTATTTTTCAAAAATTGATCTGAAGAGCGGATATCACCATATTCGCATGAGGGAAGGTGATGAATGGAAGACAACATTCAAGACAAACGAAGGTTTGTACGAATGGTTGGTCATGCCGTTTGGCTTGACAAATGCGCTGAGCACATTCATGAGGCTGATGAATGAAGTCCTAAAGGAATTCATTGGGAAGTTTGTAGTCGTATATCTGGATGATATATTGATCTACAGTAAGACAAAGGCTGAACATTTGAAACATTTGGCCGTCGTGATGAGGAGGCTACAGCAGGAGAAGCTGTTGATCAATATGAAGAAGTCCTCGTTTATGAAGACAGAGCTCATTTATTTGGGTTTTGTTATTTCAGCGAATGAGTTGAAGATGGATCCGAGTAAGGTGGAAGTGATCAAGAATTGGCCATCACCGAGAAATGTTTTCGAGGTGAGGAGTTTCCATGGATTAGCAAGTTTCTACAGGAAATTCATTAGGAACTTTAGTGGAATTAACGCAACAATGATGGACACAGTCATGAAAAGGCACAAGTCTTTTCATTGGACAGCAGAGGCTGAGAAGAGCTTCAATCTGTTGAAGTGAAAGATCACAGAGCAACCAGTGTTAGTGTTGCCAGACTTCCAGAAGACATTCCAGGTGAAATGTGATGCAAGCGGATATGCTATAGGAGTGATCTTGAGTCAAGAAGACAAGACAGTTGCATATTTCAGTGAGAAGATGGATGAAGCAAAGCTGAAATACTCCACGTATGATAAAGAGTTTTATGCCATCATACAGGCATTGAAGAAGTGGAGGCATTACTTGATCCCGAAGGAATTTGTATTGTACAACGATAACCATGCATTGCAGTTTGTGAGTCAACAAGAGAAGTTGAACCAGAAGCATGAAAAATGGGTAGAGTATATGCAGAATTTCACGTTTGTGATTAAACACATTTCAGGGACTGCTAACAAAGTGGCTGATGCTTTGAGCAGGAAATGTTTGTTGCTGCAGGAATTCAGAGTCAAGACACTGGGTTTTGAAAATCTGAAGAACATGTATGCAGGAGATGCAGATTTTGCAGAAGCGTACGAAGCAGCTGAGAATTTCGTTCTTAGGGATCGGAGCCCATGGATAGACTACCTGATCTAGGAGGGATTGTTGTTCAGGGGAAATCAATTATGCATTTCGAATTGCTCCATGAGGGAGAATATGCTAAAAGAAAAGCATAGTGGAGGCTTGGCAGGTCATTTTGGCCACGACAAAACATTTGCAAAGCTAAGCGAATCATATTTTTGGCCAGGCATGCGAGCATATGTCAAAAGGTTTGTTGACAGGTGTTGAATTTGCCAGCATTTGAAGGGCCGGAAGCAGAATCCAGGTCTTTATCAGCCATTACCCATACCCGAGAGGCCATGGGAGGCGATCAGCATGGATTTTATATTGGGTTTGCTGAGAACGCAGAGAGCAGTTAATTCAATCTTTGTGGTGGTAGACAGGTTTTCAAAGATGACACATTTTATTCTGTGTCAGAAGACCAGCGATGTGACCCACATCGCAAACTTGTTTTTTAAAGAGGTTGTTAGACTTCATGGATTGCCGAGAAGCATAGTCTCGGACAGGGATACCAAATTCATAGGTCATTTTTGGAGGACGCTATGGAAGAAGCTAGGGACTAATTTGGCTTTTAGTTCAGCTTACCATCCGTAGAAAGACGGACAGACAGAGGTGGTCAACATAAGTCTTGGAGACTTTCTAAGGAGCTTGGTGATGGAGCACCATGGCAGCTGGGACAACATATTGCCACAGGCAGAGTTTGCATATAATGATTCACTGAATCGAAGTATAGGAAAAAGTCCATTTCAGATTGTGTATGGGACACAACCGAGGGGATTTTCTGAACTCAGGGAGTCAGAACAGGCTGCGACTAGCAGTGCAAGCGTAGAAGAGTTTGCTGAGGCGATGAAGGAACTTCATGGCAGAGTGAAGCAGCGATTGATGGATTCAAATCAGGAGTACAAACACAGAGCAGATCAGCATCGGAGACACCTTCAGTTTGAGGTTGGTGATCTGGTTCTGGCACACTTGAGGAAGGAGAGGTTCCCAAGGGGAACATATAACAAATTAAAAATGAAAAAGATTGGGCCATGTAGAGTCCTGAAGAAATTTGGAGAGAATGCTTATGAAATTGAGTTGCCGGATGGCATCAGGATATCTCTAATATTTAATGTTTCGGATTTATACCCACACAGGGCTGGAGAAGTAGAAGCTAGAACTGAAGAGCCAGTGATCCACTGGCAGAAGCAATTACCAGTTACAGATAAGCCGTAGATGGAGTGCATACTGGACAAGTGAGTGGGCAAAAAGACTAGGCGGAAGCAGTATTTTGAGTACCTGGTGAAATGGAAGAATCACCCAGTCAAAGATGCTAGTTGGGAAAATGAAGCAATGATACAGAAGCATGGACAGACCATGCAGGAGCTCATGGACAGGAGCCCATGAAAGTTTTCAAGCCGAGGAGTATGATGCAGGAGCATCGCTCACTCATCATGCGAGCCAGCACATTGAGAGGAAACAGCTGGACAGTGCCAGCACACATTTTGGAATACTTTGGAAGTTGTTGTGCCGCTCTTTAATGAAGTCATGTATAAAGAAGCACACTTGTATTGTAAAGGGGACCTTGAGCCTTTAAGCTCACATCCTATTAGATAGGAAGGCATTTAATAGATTTAATGCAGGTAGATAGATGTTTAAGTCTAGATTAGATAGTTTCAGTTTTCGAGAGGAAAAACGGATATAGACACCCTCCTTTGTATATTGTAAAATAATTATCCAGATTCATTCATTCAGGAGCAAGAAGAGAGAGCAAGTAGAGAATTTGTGAAGAACACCCATGTACAGATGTTTTTTGAATTAATAGAAGAGAGTCTTTGATTCAATTTCATGGCTGGTGTTGTTTCTCTGTGTATGATGTTTATGTGCTCATGAATGTTTGCTTTCTAGTTATGCATTTGCTTTAAATATGCTGTGCATGTGATTTCAGAGTTTTAACTGAAGTCTGAGAGAAAGAGAGAGAAGAGAATAAGTTTCAATTGTTTCTTTGTCTGAGCCAGGAGAAGTGCAGTTGAATTCATCCGCATAGAGTGCGTTGATGAGGCTTGACAGTTAAACCCTTATTCTCATTCACCCAGAAGTTGATGTGGGTTGGTAGAACCATGCAGGAGAAGTGCAGGCTGAACTTAAAGTCTCAGTGGTTAATCTGAGCAAAAGAAGGCAGAAGATTACTGTTGCCGAAGGTGTACAGGGTTTGAAGGACTCAACACTTGGCAAGCTGTTGAAGGTTGAGCACAAGGAAGTGTTCCCAAATTCTCTAGAAGAATCTGAGTTGATAAAGCTCAGGAGGGATAGTTCCTTCGAGGTACTGTGGAGAAGGACTCAGGAGAAAGTTCATGCAGGAAAAAGGTTTAGATCGGGAGGAATCAACGACCAGGTTTCGCAGAGGAGTCTCGCGAGACCTCGCCGACCGTCAGATCTTGAGGAGATGCACACAGGTTAACCTTAAGCGCACCGAGAAGGATCCCAAGATCCATCGGGATTCGACTTATCAGGGTTTGCGGAGGTAGGAGTTTCATACTTGTTGAAATTGCGATTAGCGATTTCCCGACGCAACTGGAGCCGTTGATCGCTACGAGGACACATGGCGCGAGATCCCGGGAAGTCGGGATTCAACATTCAGGATTTTCCAGTGCCAAGGGATTGCGACCTTTGAAATCATGATCATGCGATTCCCGATAGAATGGAGAGAGGAGGCGACGTGGCAAGGAGAGATCGCACATGCGCATCGGAGTTCGGGGTTCGGAGATTTGTGATGCAAGTGAACCACGACATCACGTATGCCGATTTCTCGATAAGGCAAAGGGGAGATCACCAGGAAGGATAGTTCTGTGGGTATTGAGAACTTCCGATAGGAGGTTGAAGAGTAATTTGACTCTTCGGGCCCAGGAAGAAGAAGGTCCCGGTGAGCGTGGAAACGCCTCGGGAGGGCGTCTGCGTCAAATGGTCAGAATGGTTTTAAGTATGAGATGTGGAGCATAAGGATGGGATTATTTTTACAGGCACAAGCACATTATATTTGGCTATCAATTTTTACAGGATATGATAGTTCAAAAAGGGCAAAGACTGCAGATAAGAAGGAATTGAGGAAAAATAACAAAATAGCAATGGATTTCATCTAGGAAGGATTAACTAATTCGGTAAGAGAAAAGGTTGGTAAATGTTCATCAACAAAAGAAATTTGGGATAAGTTACATGATATATATTCTTCACCCATGATGGATTCAGAAAATGTCAAAGAAGATGCAGATACAAATCAAGAAGAATTATGTTCACCATGTCAAGAAGATTCAAAAGATGAAGAGTACATAATCACCAGAGGTATGTTGTTTTGTGTTAATTGTGAAAAACATGGACATATTGAAATAGAATGCCATGAAGGAAATGAGACAGGAAAAATAATGGAAAAGGAAGACAATTATGAAGAAGAATTGATTAGTGCTTTAGATGAACTAAGAGAAGAAAACAATTCACTCAAGAAAGAATTGATGAAACAAAAGGAAAGTGTTCACATTTTTGAAGAAGGCCAACAGGTCATCGCGAACTTAATAACCTAGCTAGAAGAAGCCAGAAAGATCGAAGAAAATCTTGAATATCAAAAGCAGTGTTTGGAAAACAACATAGCAACACAGAAGGAAGAAGCTAAAATGAGAGAGAAGATATTGACAGATCATCTTAATGAAAGAACTAATGATCTAAACCAACTTGAGGTAGAGTTTGGTCAAGAAGAGAAAGGACTTAAAGAAGAAATAATCACATTAAAAATTCAGCTTGAAGAAGCGAAAAGAACAGAAGAAGTCATGAAGTCTCAGATAATGAAGAAAGAAGAAGAGGTTGAGAAGATTGAAGAAGAAGTTTTCACATTGAGAAGTAAAATCGTCAATCTCAACACGAATGTTGAAGAGACAGAAACATCCACATCAGTTATAGAGAATGAAGAGAAGCACTCTAGGTTGCTAGAAAAGAAGAATGAAGAAAATAGAAAGAGTTATGCAAAATTAATCAAAGGA
>JASDQU010030257.1:0-11098 GCA_032191745.1 Picea mariana | reverse complement strand
AAGGAGTCTGAAAAAGATTAACTATGGACTCTGTCAGGAATATTCTTCTGAACCAATTTAATGAGTGTGAAAGAATAAGGTCACTCGACGATCTTTTCAATTTTAGGGAGTCTGAAAAGAGCTTAACTATGGATTCCATGGGGGCTTTTTTTTCGTAAGTTTAGTCCCTGAGGCCCGAAAAAAGGATAAAATTATACCTGAGAATACTCTTCTAAAGAACAAAAGTTCCATAGAGTATACCTTTGTTCGTACAGTTGACCGTCTAGACCGAAAAAGGGGTAAACTACCACCGGACAGACGTGACTTCAAATTTCAGTTTAACGAGCGTGAGAGGCCACAAGATCGCTTGACAATCTTTTCATGTTTAGAGGGTCTGAAAAGGGATTAAAAGGAGACCCGTTAGTTTTTGGGAGTCCTGAGGGTGAGATCAAGAGCGAAGAAGAATCATGCAAACGAGGCTCAAACTCATATTCAAGAAAGACTATAAGGACTCTCGAGCCTAGAGTGTTTTAGAGATGGCATGGACACCATAATGCAACCAGGACCTACCTAGGGCATCCATGTTTTGGTAAGCTCTACCGCCAAGTTGCGACACTTCTAAAGTAGATATGATGGTTCCATGTCACAACCTGATGGGATCGATCCTATGGCAGAGGAAAAAGACAATGAGACACAAAATTCGGGGCAGTAACCTAACCTATATGCTCAAGTTGATTCTAGGAAAAAATTTCATGGGCCGTCAAAATTTTCTCAAAACTTCGAAAAAGTGTCCCAATACCTAATCAAATCCCTCCCATATAACTCCTGAATCACTCTAAATGGTTTTTGGTATAAAGAAACTGATAAGGGAGGCCAAAAAAGTGACAAAAAGAGGCCAAAAAGTCTATAAATAGAAGCTGGCAGCTCATTATCACCATTGCTGATTTGGAAATTGACTCTGGAGACAAAAGATCCCATTTGATAAAAACGGTGATTCCGGGAGTTACAGTGGACAAAATGAACTTCTGCTTGGACCAAGTAAGTACAAACTCCCCTATATAGCTATTCAATTCTTTAATTTTGCATTTGATTTCATTTTTTGGTTGGGCGTCGACCTTTAAAAGGTTGGCCCTAGGTCCACGTGAGCTATCTCTGGACAGGCCGCGTGTACACATGATTGTCACTTGAAAAATATTGAAAAATCTCAACCTTATGGTGATTAGATATAAATTTGATATCGCCGTGAGGAGGTGGGTAATCGAAGGTACCCATCAAGGATGGGCACAAACGAACTCCTACCTTGACGACACCTAGTTGAGGATTATCAATCATTGGGACCGTGGATGCCCCCAAAGCTGGGTCAGGTATGGAGAAAGACAATTGATCGATGGTCACTATCCGACCCTCGTGTGGAAGCAACAAGACCCAGAAACTGTAGCAACCACAACTTGCATAGCATAAGTCCAACTCCCTCATGATGGAATTTTCTTCAGAGAAAACTCTTGATGCCGCGATGTCTTTGGATAACTGCGGGACCAAAGACTTAAGGAACCACTCAAGCAGGAATGCTGGTTGGACTGGTACTTTGAATAAACTCTTCTGGCATCTCCATTCTCGGATGTGATTAGAGATATGATCCACTGTTGTCTGTTTTAAATTGGCGAGCAACTCTATGCCAACGTCGTATCTCACAGGTAACTGGAAATGGTTTAGGAAATCCATCGCCAGTTCGCCAAAAGAAGAGTAGCTTGAGCGATCGAGCTCAATGTACCATTTCGCGACACTCCCAATGAGAGTACGTTGAAACAATCGCCACTGTACGGAGTCATATTTCAATGAGTTAGATGAGCACCAAATATGGAAGGTAGTCACATGATCTCCTAGATCTTCATTAGGCTTGGCTTCGAAATTTGGAATGTCCGAAGGTAACTTCATCGGCATAGGAGGCCAATGCAGATCATGACAAATAGGGTCATTCAACAACCTTGTAAAATCTGGAAAGTCTAAAGTTGCCAGGAACGGTAGTTTGGGTTGCTACTGATAACCTGGGAAAAAGGGACCTGGAGTTTGACTGGCACCAGGTTGCCAGGAAAAGTTTGGCTACTAACCAGTGTAAGGATTTTTCATATGTGGAGACATCATCAGCTGATTTCCCAAATAGGACATAGATTGTTGGGCATGCATTATATTCTAAGGACTTTATGAAGGATTACCCCATGCCCGTCCCGTAGGGATATGCATAATAGTTTTTCCAGGGTTCCATTGATTGTGGAAAGAATTACCCCAGATCAACATTCCAGAGGAGGGAACGGATCCTTTCCCTGAATTCCAAGGTCCTGCTAGGTTTTCCCCCTGTGCAGGAATAGTACCCTGCACAGGAGTAGATTGTCCAAAAATGGGGTTGCCCCCAGTCGGGAAAGCAGTTGACGAGAAGGAATTGTTACCAAATGTTCTGTTCCAAGAAAATGGTGTTGAACCTACTGGCATACTATGTGAAGGTTGTCCTTGACTCCCCGCTCCAAATAAACTATTGTGTGTAGGTTGCCCGGTGGATCGCTGATGCGAACCACCGAGTGAAGGGGACGAAGGAGGGATATGACCTCCTCCGTAAGAAAGAGCGTTAAAAGGGACAGGAGTTCCCTCCATGTGACCTTGCAGAGGAGTGCTAGAGCTCCCTAGCCCCAGACCCAAAGTCTGTAAAGTGGAGTAGGAAAGTACAAGACTTGTACTTGAACTAGGCATCCAGTATGAGAACGGAGGGCATGTCGCACTTAGTGTGAAAGGGGTTGTGGCTGCCACCAAAGATGGAATTGGACCACTATGCAAAGTAGTTGCGGTTGAGCCCATGGTGGCTCAGACCAACGACGGTAGGTTAGGAGATGAATGCTCTCCTGTGGTGACAACCGTGGTGGGAATTGAAGAATTCCCAGAAAGAGTAACAACATTTGTTTCCATTGCTGTGTGCAACACTGTCTGGCGCTCGTAAAATTTAATTGGTACAATGAGAGGTGCCAAGAAATCAGTGATTGGGGTTTCAACTGAGCCAAGAGTGGTTGCTTCAAGGTCCAAAATGGTTGAGTCCTCCGGGGGTTGTTCAGGCATAATAGTTTGTAACCCTGTCACTTCAAAAGACCCTTGTTGGTCTAGCTTTCACCTTAATGGTGACGGGGGTGGCTCCAGTGTAACCAACAACAGGCCAAGAAGCCTTCATGACTGGTGGAGCTTGGGATCCCCACTCTGTGAGAAGATCCAAGACACTCTAAGGTAGTCTAAATGTTCAAAAGTAACACACACTAAAAATAGTCCCTAGAAGATAAGACAAGAAAACACTAAATTAATTGGAAGAACAGTTACAACAACCAAAACTAGAGCAACTTACCGGTGCAAGTGAAACTTGAACATGGAAGCACCCTCTGGGTATACTCTGCAAAGCATGGCCCGATGTCTATCCTACGTACTGCGGTATACCCCCGCAGTCACCTGTGTATGTCCCTAACAAAGATTGGCAACTAGGTTTTCATCACGTGAACAGTCACCAGGCGGGTACAATTGAAAGTCAGGTAGACCACAATGAGCAGGGTATCGAGCCCGAAACCTGTCAAGTGTATCGAGAGAAAATGGTATGGAAGACAACTAAGGACCTCGAATGGATTTGAGACCCATGAAGTCCCATGGAAAATGCAAACGACGGAATCCCAAAACAAGACCTCTATATGTGTTCTCCACTACGATTGGTCCAGCGTTGGAGGGGTTATCTCCGCTACCTTTCCACATGTGACCTCGTGTTTATCCCATGTGTTAGAGGGGGGTCCCGGATAACTTTAACGACATTGGACTTAGACACTCCCTATCTCAGACTCCAATGTTTGATTTAAAATGGCCTTGAAGAGTTTCCTCTCCAACCAAATCTAGGGCCCTAGTCCTGAACTAGTTTGTGAACCCTATAAACATCAAAGTCTAGTAGATTTTAAATTTAACGTTACTTTTATGGCTTTGTCTTACGTCAAGGGGTACGATGGTGAAACTGATGATGTGTAAAAGACAAAAGCAAAAATGAATGAAAAAGATGGAAACAAAACTTTTACTGAATGCAAAATTTCAACAACTTTTCAAAATAAATATTTTTTAATTTTTCTAAGATTTTGGACAACAAACTCAAAAGAATTTCACTTGACTATGAGCTACTTATGATCTAAGTGAACTGCAAAAACTTATGAAATAAAAAACTTTTCCCTGGCTAATGATGCAGAAACACACTCTTCAACCAAATAAAAAAAGAAAAGAGATTTTTATTTTATTTTATTTAAATGCTAGTAAAGCAAGAAAGGGAAAATACCGACAAGCAAAAAACCAAGAAAAACAATTCTGGCCTAAATCGCAGATCGCAAAGAATCAGGTCGAAAATCACACACTAGCAATTCTAAAAACAATGACTCTCACACTTGTCTAAAAATCTTTAAAATTCTTTTGTTTTTATGAGAAAATTAAGCTAAGAGTAAAATTAATCCTAAGCTACTGATTGTTCAAATAGAGATTCAAACCTCTGAGAGGAATACTTCTTATCATGGATGATTTTAGGGGCTAAATTTTGCTCATGGGCTAATTTTCTAAGGTTTTTCGAAAAAAAATATTTGCTATTCTAAAAATGATTCGCCCAAATTCTAAAGGTTAAAATTATTTTACCTTAGAAATCGCCAAAATTTTATACAAACTATATAAAATCCTTAGAAATTTGAATATTTTTACAAAAATACGCCAAACATTTTATAGTTGGCATCTGAAGGATTAGTAATATTCGCTAAGGTTTCTACATTTTAAAATAATTTTCCATCCTTAAAATCATCCTTGCTTCTTATTAGGGGAGAGGATGACTGCCTTACCCTTAAAAAAAAGTAGCCTGTACAAGCACGTGACTATTACTCAAACAACATGCGTGCGAATGCATGCTAAACAAATACAGAGGGTGTGTACATGCAAGCTGACCTTGTACAGGTCACGTGTATATCTAAACTCTGAGAAAAAATGAAAACAGACAGACCAAACCAGGAAGAGACCACTGATATTGATAACCAGGATCCCTTGAAGGCTTGGATACTCTTTCTAATAGAAAAATAAATAATATAAGGAAAAAATGATAAAGCAAAAACAATTTGAGATAAGACTGCTAGCAAACAAGACTCAAACATAATTCAATAAAACCCCCTGAGAATGTGTGATTCTGACAGGGAAGAGGATGACTGCCTCTGAAGTCCTCTGAACTCTACATGCTACTGCTACCTCTACAGCTAGTGTTCACACGTGGGCTGTAAGAGCGTAGGGTGCAGGTACACATGTGTAGACCTCTTGCAAGCCGCGTGTACCTCTGTGGGTCCCGAAAAACACAGTCAAGCAAAAGTCAAGGAAAGCTGGTATGGAAAACTAGAATCCCTACTAGCTCAGACCTTACAGAAACGAAAGGAAAAGACAGGCATGAAAAACTGGTCTTTAAACTACCCAAAAACTAAAGAAAATTCCAGGAACCCTAGAGAGTTTACCCAGTGGAGTCGCCAATTCTATAGAATAGTCTGAATAGTTCCCCATCATATCTGTTGTTGGGAAAATCTCCCTACGGACTAGCAAATAGAGTTCAGACTTTGCATGCAGATATGACCATAGAGAAATTACTTTCTACCTTCATCCCTAGATTTAAATCCCCTTTTCTTAGTAAATGCATGGAAAGATCAACCTACCTCATTCCCGGCGTTTGATGTCGATCCTCCGTTGTTCTTGATTCCTTGTTCGCAATACTCCTTCCAAAGATGACCTACATCCAAGACAAGCAATAACTATACAGGCATACTACTTATATACTAACGGGTTAGAAATCCAAACATAAACTAATCAAACCATAAAAATTTCATGAATTGGGATAGGAAAAGCACTTTTTTTATTACTTTGAATGAGTCAACTTACAAGAGTTGAGACCGGCCACTACTCCTCAAACCTAATCCTGGGCTCCTCTTCTTCTATCCCCCAACTGCTTTGCTTTGAATCTCCTTTGGCATAAGGAAAGGCTGAAGGGTTGGGACAATGGGAATAAGTAAATGGGCAGAGTTTCTTTGCTATATTTTTTCTTTCCAAATGGGACCCCTACCCCTTATTTTACAGGCTAGAAGGAGCTAGGTATTTGGACGAACCCTCGGCCATGCATGGCCAGGAGTTCCAGTTAACTCACCCATAGATTTTTGTTCTGTCGACAAATTTCCTTTTTTCATGCTTTTGTCAGTCCACGTGGGCTGTTTTGGGTCAGCCAGTGTTTACACACGTGCAGTAATGGATTAGGGTGCGTGGGCCTTTATAAAAGAGGATTTTGAAAGAGTTGTTCAACAATGCTTTGGCAAAGAAGGGATATGAGTTGGCCTGATGCCAGGTAAGCATGTGTTGTGAAATTTAGGTTTATAACAGTCAGGTGGCTGATCGTTTTATCTACGGAGGGCTTTAGGATATCTAGGCCGATATGTATACAGGTGTTGCATGATGCACTACCACTCGAATGGGTACCAACAAGGGTTACAAGGGTGGCCAACAATGTGCGCTTTAGTACCACTTGTAGTTCCTACGTGTATGCTTCCCCAACCATGGTTTTATGCATTGAATGACATATCTCTATAGATTTAAGATGTCAAAATATGTCTCTACCCTGAAAAAAATTAACCCACAATTTTCTGCCAAGGAAAGTTCTCTGATACCACTTGCAATATACTAGATGAATAATAATATGTAGAACATAAATATTTAGCAAGTAGTAATGGAACAACAAGATTATAGATAGAATGATACTAGAATAACACCAGAAAGAGCACCTTTATTAAAGATAGAAATGTTCACTTGCCTCTTCGAGGGGGAAACCTCCAACAGAGAAAATCTCTATTATAATAATATCCAAAACAAAACTTCTCATGCCCTCGACTTCTATTTATACTAAATCTATCTATCAAAAGAATAATTAAGAGGAAGAACTTCTAGAAGTGGAATCTTCTATTAGGTCTTCTTACATTTTACTTATTCTCCTTATTACTAGGCCTTATTAATATTGGCCTTTATTACATGGAAAATATATCATTCTACCTACGTGATGGGTTAGGGAGGTTATGTCCCTATCATAATCATCCTTCAGACAAATGTTCCAAACATAAGAAAATTGTAGGTGTAAAGAATCACTATGGGTGGATCACTTCTTGGAAATGGTTATCAATAGTCAAGAACATATATCGATCATATCAAAGAATTCATTATCAAGTATTGACACATCTTGTAGTGGGAATTTTTTCATCTTCTCACCTTGTCCCTAAAAAAAGGGAATACTATCAGTGATTAACAATCAAGCTTCAAGTTTTGAAGTCTTATTAATCAAGAAGAAATAAGTGAGCCAGAGTCAGTGCCATGTTCCATTAGCATATTTTGGTTTTTGGTCTTCTTTAAACCACCATTTAGTAGAATCTTATGCCACATAAAAATTTTTGGTCTTCTTTAAACCACCTTTTGAGAGAACTTCCAATTAGGGGAAGACATCAACTTCTAGGATAAATTAGGAAATTTTTGGGGAATCGATGATCCTTAGAGACAAGTTCTATAGTTTGTAGTCTTCCTTAAACCACCATTTAGTAGAATACATTAGCTTCTACTAGCCATTTGGTTTGTGGTCTTCCTTAAACCACCATTTAGTAGAAGACATCAACTTCTATTATCCTTTTGGTTTGTGGTCATCCCAAAACCACCAAATTCAGAGAGCACATTCAACCATCAGTAGTTGTCCAATTCAAGGTTTCATCTATTTTCTTGGACTCACACACACCCATTTGGATCAAGGGGGGGAATGATGGAAACCTAATCCATTAGGGTTATGATATTATTCACTTGATAAGGAATATGAAAATTCAAGTGAATAGGAACTATCATCGATAATCCAAGAGAATCGTATTAATAAAATTTATATCACATTGATCTACATTCATGTGTACTCTAACATAGGGTTTTTGCTTTTTATTTTATTTTATTTTTATTTTTGGATAATTTCAAGAGAAAATGGTCAGAAAGGGTTTTATGACCATAGGAAATGAAAATGACTTTAGGAAATGTGGTCCCTTAAGTCATAAGAGTGTAAAATGATGTAAATGTGGGCAAAATACATGGTACCCATACTAGATGTAGGATATTTTGGTAAACCTAGAATTTTAGTTTAGGTGAACAACTTTTGGGTTATAACACCCTCTAAGATTTGATTTTAAACTCCAAAGATAGCACTAGCTCGAGAAAATCACATAAATCAATGATGATCCTAAGATGGATTTGATTGCTCTGAGAGTTTATTTTAAACTCCAAAGATAGTGCTAATTCCAAGAGAATATTTCTCATAAAAGCAACACTATTATTAGCTAATTTTAGGGTTTATTTATCTATTCTTTCTTTCTTTCTTTTTTGATTTAGAACCTCCATTTTTATCTAAGTTTTAACACTAGATTTAAGAGATATTTATTGCTAAATTTTTCAAGTTTATGGGTTGCATAACTTATCTAAAAATAGCACTAATCATTTTCTAATTATGTCTACTTTTAATTCTAATTGCAATTTTGATTCCAAGGAAGGAATCATGACAATTTGATATTCATTTTGGGCCTTAACTTCATTCATAAGTAGCATAGTGGTCAGGCTTAAGAGAGATGTTATTCATAGAAACATAATATTGATTTGAATGCTCCTATTTTTCTCATATGAAGAACTTATATCCATGCTGATGTGGATGCTTCAAACCCGATGAAGTGGACTCCAAGAATGAAAATAGTTTTGAGATGCTAAATGACTATTTTCATTTGTGACTTACACCTTTATATTCCAAATAGAAGTTCAATTTGGATCTAATTGGAAGATAATTGCTTTCCTTATGGCTTATTATTGTATTGGAAGGATGTTATTCATAAGCACTAGAAATTGTTGCTTATATTATATTAATATAGGGTGATGAAAGCATTGTAGTTCTACTAATGAAAATGTCGACTTAGATCTCCATACAATGTTATCTTTTTTTTGTAAGCGTTTGGTTTTCTAGAAATGAAGTAGTTGGGTGTGATGGATCCTTATGAAAATTACACTCCTTAACTACTGATTGGTATTCACATGGATCACTATCAAGTCTAATGGACAATTTGTATAATTTCTAAGAAAATTCTAAAACTAGCTTAATCCACAAGAAATATCTTTAGGACAACGTGCATTCGACTTGCATCCCCTGTTCTCATTCCAAAGTTTCATGCTAATCACCTTTAGGATGTATCTTGAAACTTCTCATCGTAGGTATGAAGAAGGTGATAATTCTTAACACATTTACCACTAACACAAATGTAGTTAGTCCATTTATAGAACATATAAGGGAACATGTTATCCATTTACTTCCATATTTATTTTTCTAAGTTCACCATGACATGATTCATCCTACATGTTTACAATGACCACAAACTATCAATGCAATTTCATGAGGGAATATAAGAATATATATTTGACAAAAATGTTAACTATCACATTCTATCATATCTACAGAGCAATAAGTTCTACCAAATATTTAATTTCTCATACATCATATAAAAAACCCAAAAATAAATCCAAATATCAGTGTCAAGTTTTATGGCTAATGTATGCCAACACAGTTCATTGGATTCCACATTAACCAAGGGAATTATATCTATGGAACTAAAGTTGAAGGATGACTGCAATAAATTCAAACAACCACAAGTTTGTTGTGTAGTGCTTCCACTTGGCAATGATCAATTATTCTAAATGTCATGATAAGCCATACTTATTAGTCCCTGCCGTAAGCATAGAGGGACTATAGCGATCAATAATTCGTTGACTTTCTATTAGTTTGTCCTTTGAGCACAAATATTTCCATAATATCTATTGTTGGAATTAGGGAACTAAAAACATTTGTTTTTATATAATAAAAAGTACCATATATGTCATGATCTGATTGGATAGTAGATTGGAGGTCTTATTGCCGGATTCACTATTCCCAATGTTTTATATGTTAGCATATCCAAACTTTTTGATCATATACGGTCTTTCTGAATCATATATTTTCTTATGCATTGCTTGAAGGTGGATTAATGCTAGCATTGGTTCGAATGTTTGTCTTAGCATTTTCTGCTAGCTAAATTTATCCTAAGGTTTGTTAATTATAAATAGTTTTATGTGTACGTACGTAAAGAGGCCTCCCACACACATTCTTTCTTAAATGTTTACATAACGTGAGGCCCTTGGACAGTTCTGATAGCCTTAAATGTTTACGTAATAGGCCTCACACCCTTAAATATTTACTTAACAGGATACAATCTTGTCTGTAGTGAATTTGGGCAGTTCGAGTATAGTAAAGCTTGCTAGTTCCAGTGGTTCGGGGTCGAATTGCAAATGACAGAAGTGATGTCTGCAAAATGTGGTACAAAATGTATATGACAGAAGTGTTGAGTGCAAGATGTATATCACAAAACAAGCGGGGGATGAAAAATGAAAAATAAAAATAAATATGAATAATTAATTGAATAAAATTTAACAAAACATTATCACATATTAATAATGAATACGATATTTAATATTAATATTATAGGATAGATATCATTAATTTTACGAAACAAAATCAAAATTCCAAAATTACATTTAAAAACATTAAAAATAATATTGAATAAATTCAAATAATTGTTTATACTATTCTTTTAAGTAAAAAGTGTTATAGCATTATATAAATTACTATAAATCTTGGTACAACGTTATAATATTCTATAAATTACTAAATCTCATGTTGCGGTCGGTTGGACTGGTGATACATAACCATGACTATAAATGTGAACCCTCGAGTCCGCCAACCCGCAGAATTGTTGGGTGCAAAATGTATATGACAGAAGTGTTGGGTGCAAGAAGTATATCAACAGGACATGAAAAATGAAAATAAAAATAAATATGAATAATTAATTGAATAGAATTTAAATTTGAAACAAACAGAAGATTAATGTATCAAACAATGCATTAAATCATTCTAAATAAGTTAGTGCATGATGCAGGAGCATTTCTCACGACAAGCGAGCCAACGCGAAAT
>JASDQU010030256.1:22508-38308 GCA_032191745.1 Picea mariana | reverse complement strand
CAAATTTAACATCAAGTTTTAACAATGGAATTTCACTTTTATGCTTATAAACATTTTTCTTTCCACTAGATTTAGAACTTGAACTTGAAGAAGAAGGAGAAGAAGGAGGTATTGATGGAGGTGAAGGAGGAATTTGAGGATGGTCCTCTTCCTCTTCACTTTTTCCCTTTGAAGAATCACCCAAAACTGGTCGCTTCTGTTCCAAGCAATCTTCGTACAAAACTTTCACCATCTCCGACATAGCAAGGAATGTTTTCCGGAACTCTTTCTCATCCTAAGAAATCCCTTCTTATGATGACATATTCTCGCTGTGAGAATCTCTCTTTCTCAATCCAATTAATGGATTCTCTGCAACAAGCTCGCCTTCACCATGCTGTAGCTTTTCCCTAGTTAACATGCAAAACTCAAATCCAAATGTCAACTAGATCTGATACCACTTGATCCGTAGGATCTTTTAATGACTATGGTTGAGTTTTAATTTTGCATGCGTTAATTAACCATTTGAGAAACTTAATGAAAGAATGAGGAAAGAAGAGGAATTATGACAGCCATATACACATTTGCATATCTGAAATGAAATAATAGACAACAAACCGTAACACGCAGATTGATAACGGAGTTCGGCACAACTTTGCCTATGTCTCTGGGCCTTTGTCTCTGTGGGGAAGGCTTCTTTATTTCCATTCAAAAGCTCAAAAGTACATCGCAGCAGTGCCAATTGGCTACAAGACTGATCTGGTCATGTTCTTCCAGATCTCTAGAACCATGCAAAGAAAACGACATGAAAAACGGACGTCCGAAGCTCCTAGAAATGGCCCAACAGCGTCTGCTCCTCAATATCTTCCCTACATAAAAATGGCTTTGGCTTGGCTTTTCTTCATCATAACTCTGCTTTTTCTGTCCTTGACTGTCCTCCATGGCCTCAAAAAGGCCTGGTTTATATAGATCTAAAGTTGGTTGTTCATCTCCAACTTCCTCCCAAAATTTAGGCTCCAAAAATGCCCAATATCTCCCAAAAATGGAGAAAATCAATTAAAATCAAGCTTAATAATCAATAAAATCCCAATATTTGGCCAAGCGCTGGCCCATTCCTGCGCTGGCTCCCGGTCGTTTGGCGCGTTGGCATAGGTCCATGGGCTGGTGTCATAACCCCCACGCCCTTTTGGTGGCTGTAGCCCCAGTCCTATGGGATCCGCCCGGGATCCGGGGGCTGGACCCTATCCACACACCCCCGCCCACACTCGTGGTCATATGGTAATGTCGGTTGAACCATGTGTTGGGGCTAAGCCCCGACCCTTTCTGCCTCCGATTGACCTTTGACTGTAATTCAAATAGTTTGTTTACCATATAACTAACAAGAAACACTCGTGGGGCAGATGGTTAGCCCAGCCCTACCTTTCCAGAGCTCGGAGGGGAGGTCTTGGGTTCGATCCTCAGTGAAACCACCAAATTTTACATAACATGTGAACCAACCACAGGGTGCCACATGGCATCCCATGACTGGGCCACGTGGCACATCAAAAACCAACCAGAAAATGCCAAGTGTCAAATGTCGATTCATCCACCAGTCTTCCACCTGTCACCGTACTACCCTATTAGCCTGCCACGTGTCTGCCACCGTACCTACTTAGTCAGCTGCTGACGTCATCCCGTGCCATGTGTCACCCTTACAGTGGTGACACATGTCACCCATAGATTGGTCCAGCTGTCCCCTGTACACCACATCAACCTGCCACATGTCACCTCCAGGAGTTGCCACATCATCTGTATGGCCGTACATCCTGTACAGTTAGCATGCCATGTGGCATTGTACGGACTGTACAATCATCCCTTTTTCTTTTTGACTGTTTGTCTTTTCGGACAGAACATGATATCTTTCGCATACGGAGCTTATTTGACGAAGTAAATATACTGCTGGAATCAGGAAGACGAGACAGATGCAATGGCGCTGGTTTTGTCAGATTCCGAGAACTTTCATTTTTGAGCATTTTTAAGCCCTGTCAGGCTTCTAGATCCGATTCTGGATCAAGAATAGAAGGATAAGATATGAAGTGCGTCAGGATGAGTCACAGGTGAGTGTTGGGGGCCTTTTGGCCCTTGGTTATGGAAGGAAGTGAAGATCAAGGAAGAAAAGGTGGAATGCACACTTCGTGGAAGACACAATAATTGTTACTGGGGCGAAGTGAGAAAAAGAGAAGAAAAGATGGAGCGAAGTAAGAAAAATAAATCCATTGGAAGAGAGGATCGAGGATGATAGATAGAAAGAAATATGGAGCGAGGACATCTCAGCAAGCAGTAAAAGTCACCATTAGCATCGCGTAGGAAGAAAGGAAAGACATGTTGGTGAAGCCCGAGAAAAGCGGGTCTGTAATGATCCCAAGCCATTATGCAAGGATCATCACGGTTTTCGTGTCTTTTTAAATATTTTCTGAGTGAGGTATTTCGTCAAATAGTTTTTTGACCTATTTGTTTACTTGTGTTTACTTGTTGAATGGCCTCTTGATTTCGGCCTTAGGGTTTACTGGTGTGTTTATATGTGTGTATGCAGCAAATAACAAGAATAGACAACCATGGAACATACCTCAACCATATGGAATTTTATAGACAAGCCAAAACATCTCAAATCTTCTTTTATTCATAAGAGAGAAGAACCTGCTACAATGAAGATGCCGATTTGGAATGCTCAACAAATGGCCAAGAAGATAAACAATAGAGCTACTACAAAATGCTCCCGTCAATACAAAATAAGCCTCCAAAGGCTAGATAAGAGATGAAGACCAATGCCAAGTTCCAAACCCCTCAAGATGAAAGATGCCACACCCTGCTGCAGTGCTGAAGCTCCTTAATATTTCGGCCCTACTGTCAAAGGTGTCCAATCACCCCAAGAAATATGCCAACTGATAGATCGGGCAACAGTAAGGAAAACCTAGGTGTCTGAATCTCAAAATCCACTCTCAAACCCTGTAGATCTGAAATCCTCCACTGAATGGTGCGCCCCACTGGATGACTGAAGCCCTAGATAATTCGGCCCTACTGAAGGAGGCTTCCAAATTCTTTGAAACTCTCCAGAAATATAGATCGGGACACTGCAAGTCACTAGGTGAAGTCTCAGGGTCAGATCTGAAGTGTAACTCCTCCAAACTGACTAGATCTGAATCTTAGAAATGCCCTCCTTCTCTTCAATTCGTCCCACTGCTCTAAGAAATAATCTGAACCATGAAAATCTCTCAAAAAGAACTAGGAATGATGGTGAAGACCCTACAAGAAGAACCCCAAGTGATGGAATCTCCAAAAACCCTGCCAATCTCCTACAACGAATCTCTATCCAAGGATGGTGCGCCCCTCTTGTTGGAAACCCTCAACTGGTGCACCCTCTCTCTATTTTCACATGAAATTGATGTAGAATCCTCTTGCAACTGAGTAGATCTGGAACTGGTATGGGAGAGTATTGCATCTCCGAGACCAAACTTGGGACAAGATAGGGGGAATCTTTCACCACCGAATCATCCTCTAGGGTTTGTTAAGTCAAAACCCTCAAAACCCCCAATGTTGGGCTCACTAGCTAAAAGTCAGATATCAAAATAAGATCATACATGAATCCATGAGAAGAGGCCCTTGCATTTCATTTATACTTTTGTCTCACCTTGTCCCTCCAAAGTGACTTTCATCTTATTAATATTTAATTAATTAATTAAATTGCTTTAATTAATTAATTAACCTTTTTACCTATGAAAAGCTCCTTATCTCTCCTTGTGGCTTCCCTGGCCACTGAAATTCAATTCTAGACATCCCATCCTATAGTGATTCTCCTCCCAATTCCAATGAGCTATTACACTGAGAGGTTCCTCCCAGTAATGTGCCCAAAATGACCTCTTCAATGAATTCCAATGACTTATAGCTCAAAATAGTCAAAATCATGGAAATCGTCGGAATGCAACGAAACCAAAGCCAATCTGTGTGAAATGGCTCATAATGATGGAATATGATCATCAATGCAAGATGGACACCACAATGCCTCTCAAATACCCATGTACTCTCTATAACCTCCATCTGGCTACTCTGGTGATCATAACCCTCTACACTGTAATGATGTCCCAAAGTGGGGACATTACAGTCCTCCCTACTAGAAAATTGCTTGTCCTCGAGAAATAACCCAATCATATCAAATAAAATACTAGGATCCCATGTCCAACTGTGGGATGTATAGTAGAACTCATCCAAATATGAACAATAGTACACTCCACCTCCTGGATCCCATATCAGGACGTGAACTGCAATACTCTGTGAAGCGTAGTCCTGAAAGATATCAACCCTGTGAACCTCCTGCACATGACACATGGCCTCATCTTGAAATGAGTCCATCCTCCAAATCTCTACCAAGATCCACACGTCCTCCATCAACTACACATTTTGATTCCTAACTGAGGTGATGCAAGATCTCTGTGAGACACGCTCAAGCACTGTGCTCCCCTCAACATTGAAGCTAAATGGAAAGTTAGAACAAATTTCCCCTGCAATGGTCCACTCACCTTTGTCAGTCAGTTAAATTTCCATCCCTGCAATCCTTGGGTCCCATGCTAGCCTCTGTTGAAGATCCCCATGCTAACACTATACTATGATGGCCCTGCCTGACTTCTCCTTGTATGTATACTGGATCCTCCACTTTTGGATCCTCAAGCTGAAATCCCTGTGGCCATTGGACCTGTTGTCCAAAAATTGTACCTGTAAGGAAATATCTGTAAAAGAAGTACCTGTCCACCCATCTCCGTGTCCTATTATGATGACCAAGAGTGAAAAGCTGCCTCTCTCTATCAGACAAATCCCTGTAGACCCACTCCAAACCGACCCCTGGTGGAGTGTGTGGCTCTCTGGTGCAACCTAGGTCACCATGTAGTCAAACATCCTGCTAGCCAACTGAACACCCAGATCCCATGGTAAATTTGGAAGTTTATCACTTCCAATCTCCTCTAACTTCTCCTGTGTGAGACTAATCACTGCCAGGATCCCTCTGTGCTCATCTTCTATCCTCCTCATGCTATTTTCCATGATAAATGTGTCGAAAAATGGTAACAGACATATCTTCTGTAGACTGTAGGACTGGAAGGCATCACATGCTTTGGTCAATCCCAAGGATTCGACCCGAAGATCGTCCATCAGTATCCATGATAACTGCTCGCCTGTAGTCATCACTAAACCCCAATCATCAGGTACAATTGAAAGTAACTCCTCCAACTACTGGTAAACCACTCTCCATCTCCCATCGTCCAGGAAACTGCTGAAATGGTGAAGGTGAGATCTCATAACCATATGCTTCTACAAAGGAGTGGCACCTACATGCTCCCCTAAGTGTGTCTCCTCCTTGCCAGGTAGTACACCCCTCTGAATCCCACCATATATCTATGAATGTCTCTGTGAGCTATCACTCATCACTGTATGCTCCGACATACTCCTGTCATCTCCTGCAAACTCATGTTGCATCACAGATCATGGGCGTACGGATAGATCAATCCCTATATGGAAATCAACCACTCCCAAGACACAAATGGAAGTGTCCCCCATCAACTGGTGCTCCTCTGCTAGACCACCAACATCCTATAACCATGTGACCAAAGGATATATTAGGGTGTCCACCAGGATAGATGAAGTGGATATCTGACGGATCTCCTCAAGAAGCTCATCTGATCTAGACTCCCGAACTTCCAAATCACCGATATCCTGATACAACCCCTTCGGGACTTTCGTTCTGCTGCTCTTCGCGTGATATTTTAAACCTCGTGCAACTCTCGACAGATCCAACGGCTGTCGAGTTTTCTAACTAATATCTGACAGCTCAGATCTGTCCCATGCTGTGCCCTCTCCCATTTCTCCCTGGACATGGAAAAACCAATGGTCCAGATACTCCCACAGACCTTGGGGATCTACGGTCCCGATTCCTTCGCTACTCACGAAGATAAAGGAAAAAGGGGTTAAGGAATTTAACACCCTCATGTATTCCTCTAATCTAACAGTCGTGAATGACTACAGATATTCTGACAAGATATCATCTGTCGATCGATACTTATTCTTCGAATCCTCAAGGGATTCTGTGACCTCTGCACCTCTGCAGAGTCTTTGCACACAAAGTGCTACCTCTTCTGATATTTTCAAAAAGGTGTCTCTATGAGGAGGTTTATCTAGGGTATCACCTGAGACAGATAAGGGTGTAGATTTCCTAAGATATAGCTTGAATTCTAAATTGATTCAATGTGCATATATAAATATAAATCGATTTATAAACATAAGCCATACATGGCCCTTCCATTATAAGCATACAACCACCATTTCTGAATAAAAACACTACACGTGCAGTCTTATACTCAAACCATTCATAAAACTGCACAGACTAAGAGCATATATGTCAGCATATAAATTTCACGATGCAAGATGTAAAACAATTATCAGAAATAACACCAGAAGTGAGTGCAACTGCTGAGAGGGCTGCTCGTTTCCTCCCAACCGTAGGCTCAGTGACTCCCAACGGATTTACCACTAGCCACCCCCAAGCTGAGACCACAATGCTGCGAGACTGCATCTTGGTTTTCCAATGACCGAGAACAAGGGTTACTCTCCCCCTTCTCTGTTATCACTCACTCTGCATATCTCTAGAGTTCTTCCTCCTTCCCTCGCGTCTCCCCTCCATGCTTCTTCCTCGCGCATTTCTCTCTTGCGAGGTTGCATGTGGCGCGATTTCCCTTGCGGTGGTCAGGCCCAAGGCTCCTATGGATGGGTGGTTCACTTCCCCCATCCCTCATTAATTCCTGAGGATCCATCTACCTACCAACCTGCGAGTAATTTATTTCGGGCTAGCGAGCCGCTCTTGGTTCTCTAGGCCAGTGAAGTCCAAATACGGTATTGGTTTTGGTGGAATTTAATGCCAGCTTTCCAGGTTCCTTCCACCACCTTTCTCCAACCATCGTGGTCTCTTTTTAATCACATTCCCTCTCAGTAGTCTTGCAATATATATTCATAATATTATTCACATTCATTGATCTTTTTCACAAGTTCTATTCACATCACACATTCACATTTTTTTGAGTTTGCCACAGTTCTTGGCCAGTATACTTATTTTTACAAACTGGGGGAAACATGGTGTTACAATTCCCTTCCCCTTAAAGGAACATCGTCCTTGATGTTCTTATCTATCAACATGACATGCATGTACAGAAGTAAACAAAATCGGATATGCCTGTCTCATGGCATCCTCCATTTCCCATGTAGCCTCATCTGGGCCAAAATGTCTCCACTGCACCTTGACCTATGCAATGGTTCGGTTCCGAAGCGAGGTTTCTTTGCTGTCCAGTATGCACTGAGGTTCTGGTAGAAATTCTCCCTCCGATTCCACATGGATCACAGACCAGTCAATTATATGATTAGCATAATGTGCATATTTCTTCAATAATGAAACATAGAAAACATTATGTGCTTTTACTATGGGAGGAAGTCCTAGCCTATAGGCTACAGGTCCCACTCTATCTAGAACTTCAAAGGTTCCACAATACTGAGGTGCCAACTTGGCACAAGCTCCCATTTTTAGGGAACTCTTCCTAGGCCTAACTCTGAGATATACATGGTCTCCCATCTTGAACCCTCTTGGAGTTCTCTTTTGGTCGGCATAACTTTTCTGTTGGTTCTGAGCGACTTTCAAGTTTTGTTTTATCCGAGTCACCTGCTTTTCCATTTCTTTCAACATGTTGGGTCCAAAAGAAATCCTGTTTATGGGATTACTCCAACTAACTGGAGTGTTACACGGTATACCATAGAGGACTTTGAAGGGACTCATCTTTAAGGATGCTTGGTAGCCGTTGTTGTAGGCAAATTCTACTAGTGGTAGGTAGTCTTCCCACTTCTTGGGTTGATGCATTACATGCATCCTTAACATATCTTCTAGTATTTGATTCACTCTTTCTGTCTGTCCATCGATTTGAGGGTGATAGGTGGTGCTAAACAACAACTTGGTCTCTAAACCAGCCATTAGTGATTTCCAAAAGTTGGAAGTAAATTTTGTGTCTCTGTCAGACACGATCTCTTTCGGCATACCATGCAGTCTGAATATCTCTTTCATGAATACCTGGGCGATATTGATTACCTTACAAGTCGAGATGACAGGGATGAAGTGAGCAGATTTTCTCAATTTATCCACCACCACCATAATGGCATCATTCTGTTTGGTTGAGGTTGGTAATCCAGTGATGAAATCCATGGAGATGGTTTCCCATTTCCACTCTAGGATTGGTAAAGGTTGCAATAATCCTGCTGGGTGTCGATGTTCTTCTTTAACCTATTGGCACTCTATGCATTTGGCTAGGTACTCGGCTATGTCTTTCTTCAATCCAGGAAAACAAAATTGTTTCCTGGTGGCTGTGATCATTTTCTGGTATCCTGGATGACCTGAGTAGGGTCTTTTATGTAGTTCATCCATAATGAACCTCTTCAAGTTGTCACAATCTGGGATATAAAATCTGCTTCTGTGAGTGAGCAGACCTCCTTCGGTCTTCTGGTATCCTTCATATTTTACTCCGACGGGTTCTTGCTGTAGGTACATGGTCATGGTCTAGACGAAGGGATCTCTTTCTTGTGCATTTATGATTCTTTCCTTGACATCTGTCTCGCAGGTGCTCACTGCTGCCAGGTGAATTGTTTTTATACTTCTGCTAAGGGCATCGACCACCCTATTTTCCTTTCCTTTAATGCGTTTGATTTTAAAATCAAACTCGCTAAGGAAGGCCATCCACCGAGCTTGTCTAGCATTGAGCTTTGGTTTATCAAACAAGTATCGCAATCCACAGTGATCTGTCATAAGTACAAATTTTCTTCCCAGGAGGTAATGCCTCCACATTTTCAAGGCATGCACTATGGCAGCCAGTTCTAGATCATGGGTCACATAGTTGGCTTCATGCTCATTCAATTTTCGGGATTCATAGTAGATCACACTTCCTTTATGCATAAGGACTCCTCTGAGCCCTTCCTTATAGGCATCTGTGCACACAAGGAAGCCAGCTTCTGGATCAACGATCTTCAGCACGGGCGCATGGGTCAGTAGATGTTTCAGGGTTGAAATATTTCTTCACTTTTCTGTGTCCACGGGAATTTTGTCCCCTTCTTATGGAGGGCAGTGATTGGACAACCAATCTTGGAGAATCCTTTTATAAATATCCTATAGTATCCTGCTAATCCCATAAAGGATATGATGTCTGAAACATCCTTTGGAGTAGGCCATTCCATGATAGACCTGATTTTGTTAGGGTCTACCGCTACTCCTTCTTCGAAGAGAACATGCCCTAAGTAATGTATTTGCTTCTGGAAGAATTCACATTTTCTGATTTTGGTATAGAGCTGATGTTCTCTTAGCACTTGCAACACAAGTCTAAGATGCTCTTCATGCTATTTTTTGTTCTTGGAGTAAATTAATATATTGTCAATAAAAACAAGAACAAATTTTCTTAGGAACTTGCTGAGTACATTGTTCATCAAGCGCATAAAAGTGGCAGGGGCATTGGTCAACCCAAATGGCACTAACACAAACTCATAGTGGCCATACCTCATTCGGAAGGTAGTTTTATGGATGTCTTCACCCTTGATTTGGACTTGATGGTATCCCGACCTCAAATCAATCTTTGAGAAAATAGACGCACCCCCTAATTGATCGAAAAGGTCATCGATCCTGGGTAAGGGGTACTTTTTCTTTATGGTTACGTTATTGAGTTTCCTATAATCTATACATAGTCTAAGGGTACCGTCCTTCTTTTTCACGAACATGACTAGTGCTCCCCATGGAGACACATTGGGTCGAATATAGCCTTTATCCATCATTTATTTTAATTGCATCTTGAGTTCAACTAACTCGGGTGTCCTAGACACCGGCACCACTCCTGGTGCAAGTTCTATTGAGAAGTCTATGTCTCTTCTCAGAGATAAACCTGATACCTTTTTCAGAAACACATCTCTGTATTCTCTCAGGATAGGGTGGTCATCAGGGTTTGGTTTTTCATCTTCGATTGTTTTCAACACCTGTATTGCATATAGGGTACATCCCTTTCAACAATACTTTCTCATTTGCAGAGCTGATATTTGTCTCACCGAGACAGGTTTTTGGATCCCTTGAAGGGTTATCCTCTTCCCTTCCTTACTTACACATTCTAAGGTCTTATGGTAACAGTCCAATCTGGATTTATGGGCAGCTAGCCAATCCATACCAATCAACAAATCATATGATCCCAGGGGTAATATGTTAAGGGTTTTTTGGGTGGGGAATTCACCCAACATTAATTGGTAGGCTGGTATGACTTCTGCTATCCTCTTTTTGGTGGTAGTGGCTAACTGTACCAATCATGGCTTAGTATGTTTTTATGGCTGTAGTTTACAATTATCAATAGCTTTAGGGGCTATATAACTTAGATTTGAACCAAGGTCAATTAAAACAAAGACTAGATGGTTGGAAATCATACCTTCTATTTCCACTACTGAAGCTTGGTGGTTAGCTTGGTTATTATCCAAGGCTGCATAAATTTGTGGCACACTCCTGTCCACATCATTGACGGTAGTAGCTTCCTGTATGTTATAAATTCTCCGACTATTCTATTTTCAGTGTGGGCAGTCTCTCAGGAGATGTTCTTCTCCGCAACCCCAGCATTTTAAAGGTTCTCTCTTTGGGTTATCAATCTTCACTAATATGGGTCCAAAAGTTTTATTTCCGCTCAAGGAGGGAAATTTCTGTCGGTGCATACTCCAGGATGGAAAGTTCATTCTTGGGTTCTTCTTGTAGTTATTAAATCCTGGGGGTTTAATTCCCCTTTTCTGAAATCTTGAACTATTCTTCTGTTTCCATCCTTCGCGAGGTTCTGCTCGATGCCTAAATTGTTCATGACAATAGGTTTCCTTTCAAATAGTGTCTTCTAGAGTCTTTGGATCATCAAATTCAATTCTATTTCGATAGTCCTCAGGTAGTCCACTGATGAAGCGTTGCACCTTTTTCTTTTCCGCCTTGATATAGGGTACATACCTCAACAAATCAAGGAATATGTTGACATATTCTTCTATAGTAAGTTGTCCCAGTTTGAGTTCATAAACCTCTTTAGTATTTTCGTCGAAATATTTTTCTGAAAAATACTTCTTCCGAAAGTATTTCTCAAACCGTTCCCAGGACAGGTCCTCTTCGCGAACCCCTTTCATATTCTTAAGGTCTTCCCACCAAATTTAAGCCTTTCCGTTCAAGTTGAAGGTGGCCACTCAGGCCTTCATATTTTTTGAAAAGTTATGGACTTTGAAATACTTCTTTAGTCCAATCAGTTAGGCCTCTGCTTCCTCTCCCTTCTTTATTTCACCGTCAAAGGAGGGTGGTTTGGCCTTTCTGAATTCTTTGAATTTTCTACCTTTGGAAGGATTTTGCTTCTTATGTTTCTTTCGGGAATAGGAACTGGTTCTACTGCTAAAAGAGCCTTCTGAATGTATAGCTTCCTTCTCAGAGGAATCACTCGGCACTGGTCCTTTACCTTTGGGGTGAACCTTTTTCGAGGTGCTCCTCTCAGTGTGGCCATTGATATGACCATGTTTCTGAGTTTCAGGTTCATGCTGCATTTGTCTTTGTAGATCAGATAAACTCTGCAGTAAAACTACGTTAATTTCTATTTTCGACCATGAGACTCCTCACAGTCTCGGCTAGATCTGAAGGGGTCCCTACTACCCTCCTTTCGTCAGACTCTTCATCTCTATTGTGGGAACCTTCTCCCACTTCTTGGTGAGTCACCATACTATGCATTGATATTTTCTTGCGGTTGATCTTCCTCTTGTGTGCAAAAGGAAAAATGCTGGTTGTTAGTCAATATTTATATTTATTTACAACCAGTACATAATTTATATTTTCACATGTACACGCACACAATAGGGGTTTTTCATTCTTAACTTCATATTTTGATTAGGAAGGTTAAGATAGGGGGTTACTCTTTTTAAGAGTGTTCCGAACAGATCTTCTACGCAACTCATTCATGAGCCCAAGCAAGCCAAGTGTTGTAACCATGCTCTGATACCAATTTGTAACACACCCACTATGGCATAATAAAATTTTCGCCGAATTCTCGAGGATCAGAATCCCCGAAGTCCTACGGGGGCCTAGCGCAGGCTAGTTATTCCCTGTTCACCTCCCCGTCATCATGGGTTAGGACCACAGGCCAAGCAAACCATGCGCCTTTTCATGTTTCGTGACTCAGCGATACAAGTGAGTCAAATCTTAAAGGTAGAATGGCAAGGGGGCTCCAGAATGAAACCCTGGCCGTAGATCTGGGCATGCAGATTTTGGCTGTCCAGATCTACCCGCCGCTTAATGACAAAGCACTAGCTCCCTTTATTTAGTCCCTATCTCGATAGGACCACATATGTGCCTAAATGCAAGCACCTTTCACAACTCACGAACTCGCGATTCGTGAGTCGAAGACCCTCAAATTTTCTTCACCAATCGTCGATACCCAAGATTCTGATATGGTATGGCCCCTCCTTATTAGCAGTCTCCATGTGTGACCTCCGTTTAGGGATAAATACTAGCCTTGCTCGCAACTTTCAAGTTTGCGAGTTGAAAGGTTGAACCTCTGGGCCCTTATTTTATGAAACCCCGAGACGCGAAAGTTAGAGAAGGTTTGACTCCTTCTGGGCTTCTCGAAACTCGCAACTTTGCGACTTGAGGGGTTGGGCCTTTTTGCTCCTTTCTTACGAGAACCTGAAGTACAAGAAGTCAACAGAATGTTGACTCCCATTTTAAATGACACATGTCCACCACCTGTCACCACTCCTCCCTCTCTCTAGGCATCTTATCGTTACACCACCTATCAACCACGTGGGTCCCACAAAGCAGACGTGCCATGTGTTGCAAAAGCTCTTGGAACTCGCAAGATCGGGACTTCTACGGTCGAAAATGATTCCCCTCAACCTCCGAGACCCCGATATGTGATATGGAAAGGAGGTCCTGACTCAATGGTTTCTCCTACTTCTCGCTATTTGGGACTTCACCACTCCAAGAGTTTGGTCTTCCACCTACAAACTCATGAACTCCCGATACGTGATGTATTTAGATGTCAAATCCCATGGCTGTCCTTCCTCTTTGATCAATGGCCCAGATCACATCATGATCTCGCGACTCGGGACTTCGTGACTCTAAGAGCCTGGTGTTCCACCTCCAAACTCATGAATCCCCGAGACGCGAGAAGTCAACATAGTGTTGACTCCCTTCTCCAGGAAACTCATGTCCACCCATCAATCACGTTGGCCCCACCTTGAAGTTCTACCACGTGTTCTCTCGTGCTTGGTTCTCGTCACTTCACTACTCGTGAAGTCGTAAACAACTCCTTTCAACCTTTGAACCCCCGAATGCACAATAGGCGATGGGGCTCATGATCCAACAGTCCTCCCGTTCTCTGGATCCAATGGCTGCCTCCGCTCCTCACGACTTCGCCACTCGTGACTTGGAGAACCCAACCTTTGGGCTCTTACCTTAAAAAACTCCAAGTTCACGAGATCCCTTGATCTCTGCCATGTGTCCTCCTTGGATGGACGGTCCTGATCCTCTCACGACTTCACCACTCACGAGGTGAAGAGAATTCCTTCTCTGACTCCCGATGTTCGAATCCCCGATAGAGAGGATCTCACGACACGCATCCTCCCGCATACAGATGGTTCCGATCCTTTCACAAATTAAGAACTTCTGATGTTGAGTGTCCCGACCTTCATCCTTCTGACTCCCGAACTACCGAATCGCTGATATCCCGATACAACCCCTTTGGGACTTTCTCTCTGCTACTCTTCGTGTGAGGTTTTAAACCTCGTGCAACTCTCGACAGATCCAACGGTTGTTGGGTTTTCTAACTAAGATCTGACGGCTCAAATCTGTCCCATGCTGTGCCCTATCCCACTGCTCCATGGATGTAGAAAAACCAATGGTCTAGATACTCCCACAGACCTTAGGGATCTACAATCCTGATTCCTTAGCTACTCACGAAGATAAAGGAAAAAGGGTTTAAGGAATTTAATTCCCTCGTGTATTCCTTCAATCTAACGGTCATGAATGACCGAAGATCTTTTGATAGGATCTCATCCATCGATCGATACTTATTCTTCGAATCCTCTAGGGATTCTGCGACCTCTGTGCCTCTGCAGAGTCTTTGCACACAAAGTGCTACCTCTTCTGAGATTTTCAAAAAGGTGTCTCTATGGGGAGGTTTATCCAGGGTATCACCTGAGATGGATAAGGGTGTAGATTCCTGAGATACGACTTGAATTCTGAATTGATTCAATGTGCATATATACATATAAATCAATTTATAAACATAATCCATACATGGCCCTTCAATTATAAGCATACAACCACCATTTCTGAATAAAAACACTACATAGGAAGTCTTATACTCAAACCATTCATAAAACTGCACAAACTAAGAGCATATATGTCAGCATATAAATTTCACGATGCAATATGTAAAACACTTATCAAAAATAACACTAGAAGTGAGTGCAACTGCTGAGAGGGGTGCTCGTTTCCTCCCAAACGTAGGCTCAGAGACTCCCAACGAATTTACCACTAGCCACCCCCGAGCTGAGACCATGATGCTGCGAGACTGCGTCTCGATTTTTCAGTGACTAAGAATGAGGGTTACTCTCCCCCTTCTCTATTATCACTCACTCTGCATATCTCTAGAGTTCTTCCTCCTTCCCTCGCATCTCCTCTCCATGCTTCTTCCTCATGCATTTCCCTCTTGCGAGGTAGCATGTGGCGTGATTTCCCTCGTGGTGGTCAACCCCGAGGCTCCTATGGATGGGTGGTTCACTTACCCCATCCCTCATTAATTCCCGAGGAGCCATCTACCTACCAACCTGCGAGTAATTTATTTCGGGCCAGCGAGCCACTCTTGGTTCTCTGGGCCAGTGAAGTCCAAATACGGTATTGGTTTCGGTGGAAGTTAACACCACCTTTCCAGGTGCCTTCCACCACCTTTCTCCAACTATCGTGGTCTCTTTTTCAGCACATCCCCTCTCAGCATTCCTGTAATATATATTCATAATATTATTCACATTCATTGACCTTTTTCACAAGGTCTATTCACATCACACATTCACATTTTTTTGAGTTTTCCACAGTTCTTGGACATTATAGTTATTTATACAAACTGGGGGAAACGGGGTGTTACACGAGTCATCGAAAGTTTTATTCATTGGCAACATCATCATTCTCGAAAGAATGCTATCATCATCTGCATCAAATATGTATCAGTAAAAATGATACCTCATCACAACACTAGGCTAGCATATCACAGTACTACACTGGCTCAATGTCACAGCGATTAAGCTGGTAGCTCAGTGTCAGTCACATCTTTCTTTATGTCTAACAACTAGGTCATAAGCAAGGAACATCATCATCTTGCTTTACGTCTAACAACTAGGTCAGAAGTGAGGAATCACAACGTCATGCTTTACATCTAACAACTAGGTCAGAAGCATGACTCATCTTGCTTTACGTCTAACAATGAGGTCAGAAGAAAGGAACACATCAACATTTCGCTTTACGTCTAACAATGAGGACAGAAGCGAGGAATCATCTTGCTTTACGTCTAACAACTAGGTGAGAAGCAAGGAATCAGCGGCATCATGCTTTATGTCTAACAACCAGGTCAAAAGCAATGACTCATCTTGCTTTATGTCTAACAACGAGGTCAGAAGAAAGGATCACACAACGTCATGGTTTACGTCTAACAGCGAGGTTAGAAGCAATGACTCATCTTTCT
>JASDQU010030254.1:0-22408 GCA_032191745.1 Picea mariana | reverse complement strand
TCAGAAGTAACCGAAAGATGGGACTTTGCATCCTTTGACATCTGAATTTATGGCTTTTTCTTGTCATCCTTTTATTGGGATTCGTGGCCAAGATTTGGAGCACTTTATTTGGGAACTGTAGAATTTGCAGACTTGTTCTTCTAAATAATATTTGTCAGAAATCCTTTAACTTTCGGTCTCTTTTTCGCTGGTCCTGATGTTTCATCGTTTCCCTATAATGGAGGATTGTGCCCCACATCTAGCAGTGCACAATGCACATGGGTTTAGTTCCCACATGGGTTTAGCCAAACGTGACATCAGGTCCTTACAAAAAGGGTTTTATTTTCTGCAATTATTGCACGTTGGTGGAGAGGTTACCTCCAAATTATAAAAGGGCTAACGGACAATTTTGCCCTCCCACCTTTAATTACTTTTTTACTTTTTTGGCGAGGACTTTATGTCCATGTCAGTAAGTACGGCTAAGTGAGCTTAAACCCTTTAAACTATGAGTCCTTAACCCTTGTGTTTTCGACATGGTTTTTTAATGAAAAGAAATTTAATTGTTTCTATTTTATTATTTGATCTTTTATTATATAATTATATTTATGCATTCTTTAAGTTAAAATTTTCAATGGTAATCTAAATTTAATATCTGAATTTTATGTATGGGATCAAAGGTTAAATGTTTTTAGATATTATATAACATATTTTCAACAAATTTAATGATGATAAGATGAGATATTAATATCTGAATTTTATGTATGGGATCAAAGGTTAAATGTTTTTAGATACTATATAACATATTTTCAACAAATTTAATGATGATAAGATGAGATATTGGGTATCTAATGGATAATAGTGAGTAGTTGAAAATGTTTTTTAACTGTAAGAAATAGATTAATAGTCCAACAAGTTATTTTAGATGACAAGATTTTGTTTATAAACAATGACATAATACACATAGAAGTCGAGGTCTAGAGGTGGCGGGGGGGATTATTTGCAAACCCGGAGGAAATACTGTTGATTGCTTTGCATGGGGATTAGAAAATGTTTCAAACAACATAGAAGAGGCCTATGCCCTATTGGAAGGCATTAGAATTGCAAAATCAATGGGAATACAAAAACTGACAATCATTGGCGATTCCATGTAGGTGATAATGGTGATTATAAAAAGATCCATCACCGGGAGTAACGTCTTCACAGGTGTAATGTATTGCTCCCTTACTCTCCTTAAGGAATTTGAAGAATTCTCTGTATTTCACGTTAAGAGAGAGTTCAATTTTGACGTTGATAGGTGGGCTAAGGTCGGTTCAAGGCTAGAGGAAGGTGAATTCATTTTGAATGGAGAGAAAAGGGGTCTCCCCATCTCATAAGCATATGGAGTGCTCATTAAATTGTAGTGACATTTCGCGGAATCGGGGAATAAATGGGTTGTGACTCTCACATATGCCTAGCCAAGAAATAGATGGGTGCATTCATTTCTATGTGTGTGAAGGCAGTATATCCAACGTAACAGTTATGGCTTTGAAATTCATTTCCCTCTGTGATGGCATTGGTTGGTGTGGTGAGCAGTGGTTCGACTTTGAGGTATTCGTGGGGACTTACAGTAGGAACACAACAAATCTGGGCGACTATATATCAATGTCGAACTTGAATGGGCTTCTGACCAGGTTCTCCCTGGTCTCCAGGTTCTCTTACTCTTCTCTGAAGCACTTAAAACTGCAATTTCTTATTTTTCTGAATTTTAAATTCGTAGTTTCAAGCTTTCCCCGTGTTTCTTTCACTTTTGGGAATGGTTCTGCTTGTGGGTCATGGTATGGTAGACTTGTATGTTCTCTCCTTGACACGCTCGTTAGTCTGGAAGGTGGGTTTGTTGGTCGGTTGCTTGGTTGCCCTGAATTCTCTTTCACCCTTGCCTTAATCAAGTGGTTTAATGGTGGGTTAATTATATGTGGGTTGTGGCAATTTGTTTGTCCTCTCCTTGCTTCTACTGTCAATATGGAAAGTGGGTTTGCTAGTTAGTCATTGGGCTATTTCGAGTACTCCTTCATAGTTGGTTCTATAAACACTGGAAATTGGGTTAATTGTAGGTAACTAAGGACTGATAGCCTTGGCCATTTGCTTTGTCTCAAAATGGACCCCTCTTGGAGAGATATTAAGCACATTTTGCACAGACATGAAGATATTATTAAAGGCAACAGTGTGGACCTCAGGCAAGTCATGGCCAAAGTAGGGGCAATGGACTAGATTGTTGCATCTATTTTTCAACGCACTGGTAATTTGGAGTTGGAATGTCGACACCTTAGGTCATTGGTTATGCCACAACAATCTCAATATTATTCTATCAACTAGGCTTCAAGGGTATCTCGCTTTGGAACTTAGATGAAGAAGAAGGAGGACAGGATGCGGTGTCGATGCAAGTAGAAGAAAATGTTCTGGTTCAAGACGAAGAGCAAGAAATTCCATATCATGAATTTTCCCATTGATGAATGTTCTATAAATATATCTCTTTGCTTGGAAAATTTGTTAAAGTAATTTGCAGGAAGACTACATGGATGTTTAACAAGGAATTTACTATGTTTTTCAGCATGATAAAAATAGAGGATTTTATAAGCTTTAAGAGACGTTTTTTTTTTTTTTTTAAATATATATATTCAATTTCAATCTAAAAAAATAAACTATACATAAATAAATATTAGATAAATACTAAACCAATAATTATATACTCTTAAAAAATAATAATAATAATAAATGAATAAATAAAAACTTTATTATAAAAAAATAAAATAATATATTTAAATTATTCTCATCTCTATCATTTAAATTAAATTTAATGTAAAACTAAATCATTAATAAAATTAAAATGGCCATAACAATTAAACTCGATAGTAATACAACAACCCATAGAACCAACTTTTAAACTCGATAGTAATACAACAACCCATAGAACCAACTTATACTTGATTTCACATAATTACATTTATTTTGTAATAATGTTAACTCCACTCAAACACATAAGTAAAAGTGCAACTCTTGATTTTATTAATTTAATTTAGAAATCAACATCACGTAAATTGCTTATAATGTAAGTCAACTCAAACACATGCAAGTAAAAGTAAGAGATAATTCTCAAAATGTCTACTTACACCAAATTTCCCCATTTACATTGATGTGAGAAATAAGTATGTTGGTACTTTTAATAACGTTAAAATTTTGTAAATATTTTTTTATTAAAATTATTTTTAAAATAAGTTTAAAGGGGTTAGATTTATTGGTAAAGAGATATGAGTTTTTTTTATTAAGGGACAAAGTTTAAGGAGTTTTTTTTATTAAAGGGAAAAGTTCAATTCCATGAGAGTTTTTCAAAAATAGAGTTAATATATTGTAGATATTAAGGACAGGGATATGGGGTACAAGGGGTTTATAGGTATTGGGGGGTATAAACAAGGGTATCTAGTAAAAATAGGGGTTTTTTAAATTGGAATGATGTATTGGGAGGGGGGTTCAACAAAAGGATTTTCAGGGATATTTATCAATATCTAGTGAAATTAGAGGTATTCTTTAATATCCCACAAGCACACGTGTTATGTCACAGATTCACTGAGTGGAGACCTCATGGGAACAATGGGTGCAGAAAAATCGGGGACGTTGATCAAAGAAAATATGTTTATTTTCTTTTTTGGTATAGGATATTATGCTTTTCTTTTTTAATAGGAGGACAAGGATCTCATTTTCAAAAGTGGTCCATAGTCCATAGGCTCAAGGGGCCTATATTTGAATAGATGGACCCTGCACTTCAATATAGAAGTGGGTATGCCTTCCATTGTTCTTGTTTGGGTATGTATCCCCCACCTTCCTCTTCATTTTTAGAATGGTCATTCCTTAGAAGTGATAGGAAACTTGTTGGGGAAGTACAATGACAAGACAGATCCCAAAGGAATGTACACATGCACCTAGATTTGCTTCAAAGTGGATCTAGAGAAAGGCCTCTTAGAAGCAATAAATCTCTCTTTAGACAACTAGACTCAGTTGTAAAAATTGGACTATGAACAATTGTCATTCAAGTGCAAACTTATGCCATGAATATGGACACTTCACCAAGGATTGCAAACTAGAGACTCTAGCTCAACAATCACTTATTGCCAAGGATCAATGGAAAATCATCAAGCAATATTTCAAATCTAAGAATCTAGCTCTTCATGAGGCCCCAAACACCATGGGAAATTCCTCTGCCTCCACTGATAATTGATCTTCCCTCTCTTCGTTGGATCACTTTTCCTCTCAACCCTCCTCAATTGCTCCTTCTATGAGAGCCCTCTCAATGCCTCCTCTTGTCCAAACCCATCCATATAACAGAGCCCCTCCTCGCCTCCTCCATAGCCTCACTCTCGGCCCTCAATTTGCTTGGTCTGACCTTTAGTTATTCCATCCTTGGGTCTTAACCGCCCATGATCTCTTCATTCTAATCCTTTCCCAAGCTTGTCACAACATGAATACTCGAAGAAGTCTCAACCCATCCTGTTATGATCCAATGTCCCAAAAATACCCAATCCCCCACTTCAAATTCCCTTTCACTGTGATGTTGATATGCTTGTTGTTTCATCCTATTTTGTGTCATAACCAAGTTTTCCTTCAATAGTTTTAGAACCTCTTATTGGTTCCCTATGTGTTTCTCCATTTCTTGAATCTTTGTAGTCCCTTTCAAGGGTGATGTGATGGATGGAGGATGATATCCATAAAGTGCCAGAAATGGGGACATTTTTTATGAAGTATGGAAGGATGTGTTGTACCACCATTCTACCAAGGGAAACGTCTTGACACATTGTGTTTTTTTATCAAATGCAACACAATGAAGATATCCTTCTAGACTTTTATTGACAATGTCAGTTTGCCCATCATATTGAAGATGGTAGGATGAGTTGTATGTCAATTGAGTACCCAAACAAGAAAATAATGTAATCTAAAAATTTCCAGTGAAAATTGGATCTTTGTCACTTACAATAATTTTGGGGCCTCTATGTGGCTTTTGAATTGTTTCCATGAATGTTGCGGCTATTTTATTTTCTTTAAAAGGATGAGAAGGAGAGAAAAAATGGGCATACTTTTTCAATCGATCCACTACTACCATGATGATGGTCTTTCCTTCAGATTTGGGTAAACATGTAATAAAATCCATTGAAACTTGTTCCCAACATTGACTTGGTATAGCTAATCGTTGTAGGAGACTTGGAATCTTGATTATCTCTCCCTTGTTCTGTTGGAGACCACACATTCAAAAACAAACTCTTGAACACCAGTTTTAAGACCTTCCCAGAAAAAATCCTTCTTTGATCTGGATTTATAAATGGAACGAAATGAAATACAGAGTTATAACAAAAACATAGAGATACAATGAAACTTGACTTCTATTAATAAATGAATTGCGTTGAATTGTAAGCAAATGCAGAATGAAACAAAGTCGCTTGAATGGTGGTAGTTGATCTCTGAGAAGAGATGTGATGGTTGCGCACATTCACCAAAGCACATTATAATGAGGTCGAAAGAATTTTTTATCATAAAGAAGCAATGAGGAAACCCTAAACATTCAAAAACCTAACCCTAGGAAATGAAACACGAAAAGGCTTGTGGGCCCCGATGGGGTTAGTTGGTACACCAACTTCCCGAGGTCATAAATTTTGCATACGATCTATGTTTAGCATGATCGATAGCCTGTTGGAAAGGTTTAGTCGAGAATTGTGCATTTCAATTGGCCTAAACAATATCTTAGGCTATCATTTAGGTGCTTTCGAGCCCAAAAAACATTGTTTAGGGCCTAAAAACAACCCTAAAAGTTTAGGACCCGAAAAAGTGTAGAAATTTGCCAAAATGGAAAACTGTGCTTTGAGCCAATGGAATAGGTGGGTGGCCACGAATATCCACCTGGATCAATCCTCCCCCCTTCGGAAGCAATGGTCTCCATTGCGTTGAGTGCCCCCATCAGATGGGGAAACTTTTGTTGAACTTGGCCCCAAGTGAGCCAGTTTCCTTGGTGTCGGAGCTACCCTATTTTGGCAGTCGGATAAAGTTGGATCCTCTGTTGGCAAGTGCCATTAACTTGTTTTATCCACGATTTGATCAATGGTTTCTTGTTCCATATAGTCAAGTTTGAGCTATGTTGGTGTCAACTGCTCTACTATCTCTAATGTGTCCAATAATGGTGGAAAGTATGGTCAAAGGAGGTCCACATTGAACATTGAGTGAAAGCTAAGGAAGCGGGGAATACTTATCTCAAAAGCATTGTCACCCACAGCCTTAGTGATGGTGTAAGGACCATAGCGAAGTCAATGAAGCTTTCGATGGGGTCCTATAAGGTTCTCCTTCTGAAAATGCAACCAAACCTTTCTTCCCACCTGAAACTTGTGTGGCACTCGGTGTTGATCATGGCATTGTGTGTACTTAGCATTGGATTTCTGCAAAATATCATGGACCCAATGGCAGATGTGATGAATCCATTCAATAAACTTGGTCGCTTTGTCGGCCTCAAACTGAATTGGGAAGATTCTTCATGTGTGATCGCAAGGGGCAGTGAAACATCAATGGGGCCCAATGGTTGAAATCCCAACCCCACCTGAAAGGGGTTGCGGTCGATCGAGCTATGGAGAGCTATGTTGTAGTTGTGATGAACATAGGGGAGACTTTCATCCCATGTGCATGGATTCTTGGAGTCGTACATGTGTAAGATATGCACGATCATTCAATTGATGACCTTTGTCTGGCCATCAATTTGGGGGTGGAAGGTAGTGTATTTGGTGAGCTTGGTATCCAATAGTGACCAAAGGCTCAACCAAAATGTGCTTAGGAATCTGTTCTCCCAATCTGAGATGTCGGTTTGTGGTATCTCAAAGTGTACCCACACCTATTCGAAGAAGAGCTTGGAAGTGTCATCTACTGTGATACTCTTCTTGTAGGATGTCAAAATGACCATCTCATAAAATTGATCAACCACCACAAAAACACAATCATTACCCTACTTGGTTGAAGGAAGACTAGACATTTAGTCCATTGAGATGGATTCCCAAGGCCTATCAGGAGTAGGAAGAGGGGTGTGTAGACCTTCCTTCTTAATGGTTGGTTTGGCAATAGAGTAGGAAGTGCAAAACTGGATGTACTTGTCGACTTCCTGTTGAAATTTCGGCCAATAGAAATACTTCTACAACATTGTGACTGTATTTTCCACACCAAAGTGTCCTGCCATCCAACTGTAGTGAGATTCTGAAATCATCTTCGCCTGCTCGCTTGAAGGAACATAGATATGGCCCAGATGGCATAACAATTTGTCTTGAAGATGAAATTCAATGATGGGCATGCTTGCACCCAACATATGGTAAGTGATAGCGAAGTCAGGATCGCTCTCGTAGAGTTGGGGCCACCTATAGGCCTCATGTCCGTGGGAGTGGAGCACCATGGTTAATATTGGAACTGGAGGTCAACTGAAGAAGTTGGTGACGTGATTGGTGCTCCATGTCTTATATTTGATGTTGAGATGAAACTACTGCAAGTATGTGGATCATTTTTTATGGTGGTCATTCTGCAATTTTCCTTGTGTCTGCATGAACTGCAGAGGCTCGTGATCAGTGTGGATGATCTTCTCCTTCTCGAGAATATAATGCTTCCATTGGCGACAGGCTTGTACAATGGAATACATTTCTTTGTCATAAGTGGGGTACTTACGTATGGAATCTGGTAGTGTCTCACTATGATAGGCCACTAGATGACCATGTTGAGTGAGAATTACGCCCATGGCATAATCTGAGGCATTTGTCTCAATCTCAAAATGTTGTTGCAGATTGGGTAATGACAGCATCGTGGCTGAGCACAAGTGATGTTTTGGATCATCGAATTCTCTCTGTTGTGATTGTCCCCGAACAAAATTTTCTTTGCCACCACCCTTGGTCACTTGGTTGAGGGCCCATGCGATATGGGAGAATCCCAACATGAACTTGCGATAGAAATTGGCAAGACCCAAGAAACTTTAAAGATTTATTAGTGTGGTCGAGGATGGCCCATCATGAATGACCTATATCTTGGATGGATCCACGTGCACGCCATTCTCATCAACAATGTAGCCTAGGTATTGGACCTTTTTCATGCCAAAGGATCACTTTTCCAAGTTAGCATATAGCTTATGTTGTTGCAGAGTGTGAAGGACCTGTTGAATATGCTACAAGTGTTCAGCCCAACTCTTGTTGAAGATGAGGATATAATCCAGATATACCACCACAAAATAATTGGTGAAAGGCCGCAAGATATCATCCATCAACCTCATGAAAGTGGTTGGGGCATTCATCAGACCAAAGGGCATGACCAGCCATTCAAAAATACCTTCTTTAGACTTGAAAGCAGTCTTCCATACATCAATATGTTCTATTGGTACCTAATGGTAGCTGGACTTCAAGTCAATCTTACTGAAGTACTTGGCTCCCTTTAGCTAGTCAAGAAGGTCATCAATTTGGGGAATTGGGTACCAGTTCCTGACTGTGATTTTGTTTAGGTCCCTGTGATCAATGCAGAGTCGCTAGGTCTCGTCTTTATTTTGCACGAGTACAATTGGGCTTCCGCAGGGTGAGGAGATAGGTCAGATGTGCCCCTTTTCGAGCAGCTCTTGGATCTGGTGCTTGATTTACTCATTTTCCATAAGAGAGAGGTGATAGACTATCCCATTGTGTAGAGGTGTGTCAGGGGTCAAATCGATTGAATGGTTGATATAACAGTGCAAAGGTACCCCAGTGGGTGAGGAGAATATGTCTTTGTATCCCTCCATGACCTTGTCCACCTGCTTCTGTTGCATAGAGAGGCCCTGTGCGAAGGCCATAAACATGGTCGCTACCTTCTATTCACTTTGAGAATGAATCATAAAGAAAACAAATTTGTTTGTCTGGGAGATGACCTTCCTGCATTTCTTAGCGGAGATCAAAGAAATGGTGGAAGGCATTGATACCTCTTATATCTTGTAGGTTGGGTTGTTATATTCTTTGCAGTGAAATTCAAAGGTCAACGTGGATCGACCGGAAAAAGTCGAAGTAGAAGTATTTGATAGCAAGTCGAAGAGATCAACTTATAAGAGTTCGACGTGCGGTCGAGTGGCAACCGAATGCAGGTTGACTAGTAGTTGACTAGTAATCTGACTTGGTAATCAACTGTAACAGAATCCCAAGATTCGCGGGATTTGTAGCCAATGATCTGCGTGAATATGTAACCATTTTTGGGCACCTTTCTTTAGGGTTTTTCCTACTATAAAGCCTATAAATAAGGTGTGTTGTATTTGTATTAAGTCGATCTTTGTGATAATTTTTTAGCAGTAGGTTGTTGTTCATGTAGATATAAGCCAAATTGGCTACAGGGTTGTCCTTGTGTAAAGCAAGAAGGTATGATGTCGATTGTGTCTTAGGTGTGGACCAAGGTTAGGCATGTAACCTTTTATTCTGAATGAATAAGAAAATAACAGAGCAAGACGCTTAAAGAATGTTGGTTTTCCCATTTGGGTTTCCAGGGTAAAATCTTTGTGTACTGTGTGTTTGCTTTCTCATTTGATTTATCGCTTAAATATTTCTTCCTCTCTTCTGTTAGGTTTAGATTCTGTTAGGATTAGATTGGAAGTGTTCTATTTCCTTACATTGGTATTAGATATTGGTTTAACAACCTTGGATCTGAGCTAAATCAAAGGACCATTAAGACTTGTAAGTCAATGATCTTTAAAGTTGTTCTTAAAGAATGGCAAGTAGCTCGAGAATAGAGATCAAAAAATTCAATGGCCATAATTTTGAGCTTTGGAAGCTTAAAATTGAATATATCCTTGTAGATCGAGAACAATGGGCAACAATCTGTCAAGGTACCATTCCGGCAGGAATGTCGACAGAAGAATGGGAGAAAATCGAGAGAAGGGAAAGGAGTACGATTTGACTTTGTCTTGCAGATTCGGTATTGTTGAATGTCCCAGGTGAATATTTGGCCAAGAAACTGAGGGACAAGTTGGGGATCTTGTACTAGTCAAAATCCCTGGTAAATAAGTTGTTCCTTAGAAAGGAATTGTATCTTCTGAGGATGAGTGAGAATAGTTCAGTAACTGAGCATTTAAATGTGTTTAATACCATAATAATCTAGTTTTATTCTGTGGATATTAAAATCACTGAGGAGAAGAAATGTATTAGTCTATTTTTTTTCTTTTCCATACTCCTAGGATAGATTAGCCATGGCTATAGGGAGTAATTCAACCACATTATTATTGGAAGACGTGGTTTCATCTCTATTGTCAGAAGAAATGAGAAAGAAGATCATGGAAGGATCAACTAAAGATGCATTAGTGGTGATAGGTCGAGCCAGTTAACAAAGATAAAGGCAAATTATTCGATAGAAATTCTAAGTTGAAGGGTAGATCTAAATCCCTTGTTGATTCGATGAGAAGATCTTTGAAATGAGGTAAATTTGAGCATTACAAAACGGACTGCAAGTTGAAGGCAATGGAAGTATGTACAGCATTCGATGAAAAGCAATTGATTGAGAGAAAGAATACTCTAGATAAAGGAGGTGATGTGCACCTGGCGTCAACCAGTACACAGTTGGATCAAGATGTTTGATTGATCGGCTCAAGAGAATCATATCATATGACACCACATAGAGAATGGTTTTGTGAATATGAACGATATGAAGGAGGAGATGTGTTCTTGGGTGACGAATCGACAACCAAAATTGTCGAATGGGGAAGATTCTAACTGATGTTGCAGGATGGGAGGAGTAGAACCCTTATAGGTGTGCTACATATTTCGGGTTTGGAAAGAAACATGATATTTGTCAGCAATATGAGTGACGCAAGAGTGCACACTCTATTTCAGAAGGATACGTGCAAAATGGTTAGAGGTGTGATGGTATTAATGAAAGGAGATCATATTGGAACCCTCTACAAGTTGTTCGGGAATGTCTAATCGACTGGATGAAACATCATTGTTGTTCCTAAAGTCGAATCTACTTCGACTCTACTCAACTCACCTCGGGCTGAGTCAATTCAAACCGACTCGACAAGTCGACCTGACCATGTAATGGCACAAGAGGATGGGACACATAGGAGAAAAAATACTTCAAGTTGTACATAACAAAGGTATGGTAGAAGACTTTCCTTAATGTAATTTAGAAGTCGATTCTTTTGAACAATGTATATATGGCAAACAAAGTCGGGTAAGTTTCCCATATGAAGTGACAAGGGAAAAGGGGATTCTAGAATTGGTTCATAGTGATGTGTTTGGCTCTGTTTCAGTGCCTTCACTTGGTGGATCCCTCTATTATGTATCCTTCATAGATGATTTTTCCAGAAAGACATGGATATATTTCCTAAGGAAGAAATCAGAGGTTTTCAAGGAATTCAAAGAGTATAAGTCCTTCACTTGATGGATCCCTCTATTATGTCTCATTCATAGATGCTTTTTCCAGGAAGACATGGATATATTTCCTAAGGAAGAAATTAGAGGTTTTCAAGTAATTCAAAAAGTTTAAGTCTCTTGTTGAAAACCAGACAGATAAGAATATTAAGGTGTTGAGAATTGACAACGATGGTGAATTCTGTGGAAAAGAATTTGAGAAGTTCTGCAAGAAATGTGACATAGCACACCAAAATACCACACCATATACCCCACAACAAAATGGAGATGTCGAGAGAATGAACAAAACGTTGATAGACAAGGCAAGGAGCATGCTCTGTCATGTCCCCATTTTCGGGTTCCCCTGTTCAGCAGTCAAAAATGACTTCCGAGGCTTTTCAGTGAAGAAAAAAGGAAGTCAAGGTTCATTTAATGTCACTTAGTTAGGAGATGTTATGCTTTTAAAGTGACATTAAGTAAAAGGGACATAAAGTGATTTTTAATCTTTAAGTAAAAATGTAAAAGGGGAATAAGGGTCATGTTTGATTTAGTCAAAAGGGGAAGTTCTAGAAGAACATGGAGAAAGAATAAAAGGAGGCGTAGCGCTTCACTTTGCATTAAGTTTTGGATTGATATCTTTAGAGTGATATTGAAGCCAAGGTTTTCGTTAGGGTTTTGGAAAAATCCTTCCATTGTAGTTTAGTTTCGGTGGTGCAAGATCCACCCTAGCTAGACAAGGAAGAGGATCCATCCCGAATCTTCATTGGAGCTTCATCTAGTGATTTGACTTCAGTTTTGGGTTGTAGCGACTCGCTTGGAGAGGTTGTGGCACTTGGAGGGTTTGATCTCATCTACTGAGGAGGCCATGGCATGATTCTAGGTTTTTGGCTTGATATTGTGTGTTTTCATTGATGTGTTTCAGTTGCTATAGCAACCAGTAGAGACATATTCTTGGTGTGTTCTTGATTCCATTCATAATAAAATACCACATATTGTCTCTTGCATTTTTGGTGTATTTGTATTGCATGCAATATGTTTGATGAAATTTCTATTAGTATAATACATGCAAACTGTTTGTAAAAATTTGTCAATTAGTTTAGAGCATAAAGAACACTTTTTGCACAGAAGAACAAAATATCCCATCCTAGCTATCTAGGGATATTACAGTGGTATCAGAGTTGGAGATCTTGCCAGCTTGACTGAAAACAATGATGCCAAAGCTAAGTTGGTCACTACTTGTTGTAGAGCCCGAGTTTTATAGAAGGAATCGAGATATGTTGTTATGAGGGTCCTTCTCTAACAAGAGGGTCAAGTTTCTTATTGAGAGGCCGAGATCCATTTGGGGTGGGTGATTTTCATTCATAGAGGTTTCGTTTTATTACCAAACCCAAGTCTGAGCTTGATTGGGCCAAGCTCATCATCTGCGTTGATTTATTTGAGGTGGACGAATCCATCTTTGCAGGGTTGTGGACATTTGAGGAGACTGTGGGGTTTGCTTGGAGAGGCTCATGGGTCATTTTTGGAGAGTCGATTTATCATTTTGAATACTGTGGATACTTGTGGAAGTTGTGTGGGGTTTAGGAGGATCATTGGGTGTTTCTAGGAGAGTTGAAACCCTTCCTATATGTTGGGTCGTGGAGAGTAGGGTGCCATGGAGGAACTAGAGAGGGTCATAAGCCCCTTAAGTAAGTTGTGTGGGATCTAGAGGGTGTGTGGGCCCATTTACTGAATCCATGGGTTCTTGGAGGAGGGTCGAGAGACCAATTGCAAGATGTAAGGGTTTTGGCAGCCCGTGTGTCCATCTTCACCATTTTTGGAGGGGACAATTTCCCCTTGGAGCAGGGTGAAAACAGTTTTGTGGTCGTTTTCCTTTGGCTAGGGACGAATCATCTCTTAGTTTGGATTAAATATATCATCGTTGGGCCGAGTTTATTTGTAGAGGGGGCAATTATTAGTTGATTGGAGGTTGAATTCTCTATCTAGGCCGAGTTCCACATGCTAGGAACTATTTCCCTATGATAAGGGTCGATTTTGAGGAATAGGGATTGCATATATAGAGAAAGGTTGGTCTAAGCTATAACTAGTGCCCATATCTTGTAACTAGAACTTTGCCTATTAATTACAAACCACAGTAGGAAACCCAAGAAATCAACAAATAATACACTAGCTGTAAATAGTGGTATTTTTCTAAGTCATTGGGTTATTGCCAAAGTGTTTGTTCAAAGTACCAAGCCAATAAACAAGATTACATGCAAAGTGTTTAACAAAAGCACATAGCCAAATATAACAAAATTGAACAACAAGCATTAGGGATATTATAGTGGGGAAAAATTTATAACAACAGTGACGAGGGATTTTACAGTGGGTCAAAAAGATGAAGACAAAAGGGGAGCTCATGGATGAAATGTTGCATCGCGTTCAACACACCTAAAGTGAGCTAAAAACACTTAAATACATGCCTTACTACTGGGAGTATCTAGCATTGGGTGAGAAGATATGTGCAGCTCTATCCTTTCAATGTTATTACACCATCAAATAAGAAAGTTGGCCAAAGGATTTGGATGAGGATACCTTTAAAGGCATAGTGCAGAAATTGAAGAGAGATGAGCATGAAGGACAGGTGGAGGAGCATGCATGTAGCCATACTGAGGACGTAGGGGAAGTCCAAACAGTAGTCCAAATAGATTTAATGAAGCTTTCAAGTTTCTGCGAAAACTTGGATCAAAGTTTTGGTCTTTAATTATCCAAGATGGAATCATACAAATGAATAGTCTAACACAGAAGAAGACAAAGAAGATAAATCAAGTTGGATTTTTAACGGAGCAATGTCGGTGAAACTCAAGGCAAGCATCTACATAAGAGCAACTCAATAGTGTTGAAGAATCACACTAAAATTACAGCAAACTTAAACAAATAAACACATTACCTCAGAAACACAATCCAAACTCGGTCCTGTTTTGCTTCCTTCTACCACTTACAAGACACTCCCTACTATCAACAGTTTCATCAAAATCTATAGAGAAAAAGAATGGAATGTGAATATAGAAAAAAGATAATTAACCTCACAATGCTCCCAGTATACCTCTCTCAAAGTTTGTCCTCCTTCAACAAATTATATGTTTGTTTTGTAGCATTTGCTCGACAGTTTTGGTAGTTACTGCCGTTTCAAGGTGAGCGAACTCAAGTAAACCGTTTGGGATTTTCTTCAAATTGAAATAAAATTTATTTAAGAAACTTGATTAAGTAATCTCTTTATCAAAAAAATTGGTCGCTATTGATGAGCTGGTGGAAAATTTGGCATTTGTAATTCGATCCATATATCCACTATTATTAGTTGCAATCTCGTCATTGTTATTACGTCGAAAGGCATACACCTATTGATCATGGGCACATTTAATAGGTTTTTAGTTTTTAATACGTTTTCTATGGACAAGATTAAATATGCCTAGAATATTCTTAGTCGTCACAATAAATGAATGGCTCTGATTTCAACCATTAACTTCTGAGCTATTATAAAGACATTCGTTTATATGTTTACTTTTTTACATTTACATAATCCTGTTTAAAAATCACTGTGTCCACCAACTTATTGCCACATCTACATGATTAGAAAAGATTAAGGTATTTGCACAGAGTGGTAAGATAAAAGTGAAGCCAAATCGTTTAATTTACACATTTCATTAATTTGAACGTGTGTGGTTTAATTTACAGGTTTTAATTTCATAAAGCGAGTTGTGGTAATGTTGAATGCCATGTGCACTTCAGTTTTTGGCTGGCGAGCTGTGGTAATGCTGAATGCCATGTGCATTTCAGTTTTTTGCTGGCGAGTTATGGTAACGTCGAATGCCATGTGCGTTTCATTTTTTTGCTGGCGGACGTTTGGGGGGTTTGGGGGATTTAAACTATCCACTGGCATTACCAAATGCCCAAATAACTATGTCATTGATCCAAAAAGAAGATTGGAAGGCCATACTCGAATGTGATCAGGTAATTAATCAATTATTTGCAGCAAATTACTCGGAAATCAATTCTCTATAAAGCTGAGTTTTATAATCCGTGAACCCTGATCCAAGTAAAACCTGTTTTAATTTTATGCATGCAGCTGAAAACGGAGCAAGCAGCTGGACGTTTATTTGAAGGATGGGAGGAAGGTTCCATAGCCTTCACTCCCATGTACAAATATGCCGCGAATTCCGATGAGTACTCTGCATTTATCAAAAACAAAGTCAGACACAAACGCCTTAATCCTGCATGATATATGTGCACACAAAACCCTAATTATGATTTATTCTAGAGTTTGTAAATTTATTATTCCTTTCGGCGTTCATCAGCCACATAATTGTGGCTGTGCTAGTATATTATGAATAGTTGGTGGGTCTCTTGGTTGATTTTATCTTCACCTTCAGATTATAATCAAGCGAAGTAAGGGAAAGTGGAAAGGCTGGAAAGATAATATCACGACGAAGAGAATGTATTGGAATCACCCTTCTTCATGTATCCAATCCTCGAGACGAGTAACAGCATATTCATTGCCTTAGCCATATCAAGCTCACGACTTCACAGTGTTAACCATTTCCACGTCATAATTATTTCTCTCTCAAAATCGTGGCTTCAAGAGACCATTACATACTATGAGTGATGGCTTCAAAACATCAGGTAATTAATTAATCCCTAAAAAAAAGTAATTAATCCCTAAAAAAAGATAAGGTGGAGACCCATATTCTTTATTTGGATAATAAAGTTGCCATGTGGCATGTTACTCTTAAGGTAAGGAAAACAATGTTTTGCAAATACCATTGGTGATACTATAAAAGATGATTTTAATATAGTTTCAATGGGAATGGAACATGGAAAACTTAGTATAAAATAATAATAGATTTTGCTTTTGGGGTCATGAAATAATGTAAAAATCATACCCAAGAAAAGGGCATGGTATAAGAGTATCTTGGAAAAGTGAGAAAGTTGGTATAATATAAAATGATTTCAAAGTTGAAATATGACATGGATTTAACTTTCTCTTTATTCAGAAGGTATGTAAGTAAGGTCATATACATATGATATCAAGGGTGATGCATAAGGTTTAAAACATAGCGTATTAATGTGTTAATCAAGAGTGTAAAATATGAGAAATTTAAGAATGCGAGGAGTGAAATAAGAGTTTGTGTTTAGCAATAAGTCAAGTGCCATGATGATTTCTCCAAAGACATTGTGTCAACTTTAACGAGAGTGAATGAAACTTTGTGCAATAAGTTTGACTTGAAGGGGAACGTGGCAACACTTTGTCGACTAGAAACTGATAACCAAAATGGTCATCAACAAACACCATATCCCATTTATGACATGTATGATGATGCAGGCATGATTGTACCAGAGTATGACGAAGGTTGGGAGCTATGCGTGGAGAGTGAAAACAAAGGGGTTGAATTTGTGGATGAAATCTTGTATGAGGATGATAGTCCACATGAGTCCCATCATTGCACGGTATCATCTAGTGATTCAGTTGGTCTCTTGTGTGACAACCCATGCCATGTTGATGAAATAACATTATGTGATTTGGAAAACCAATTATTGGTCACATAGGAGAAAATTGTGCAGGTGTTGACGACGACAGATGGTGCTCATAAGTTTCTTAAAGACCTTATGTGGAAAACTCGATTGGAGGAGAGATAAAGGGGAGTTTCATAGAGAGTCATTAGTGCCCCATTATGCATCATCAAAGAAGCACTAGAGCAGGTGAAATCCAATTACTTGCAATTATTCATGGATAGGGGCATTTCTCTTAAGTTTGATGAAGACAAGGAAAGGGAGGTTGAGGAACTTTGTTACCAGCTAAATTTGGCATGCTCTTCATCATTGACAATAATAGAGACTCCATAATCTTTGGCAGCCATGACACATGAGGGTGAGAATGACACTCATGATTTGAGAGAGGAGATTCTTGTGATGATCCTGCATGAGGAGCATTCAGAGTTGTCAGTGCTTGAGGACAGGTATGACGTAGAGGGTTTTGACCATGCGCCTTTTTTGCATTGTGGGGATCATGAATCGCTTATGTTGGAGATCCCACTAAAGGCTCAAGGCTTAGATATAGAGGAGATAGTTGAGCACATTCCTTATGGACCAAGCCACAAGGAAGTGTATGCATCCATGGATTGGGTGGACAGGTATATGGCATACATGGGCATGCTTTGGGATACAAGTTCAGGAGACATCATTAGAGTGATGGATACAGTAACACATATAGGATATAGGATGGTACTATACTATTCAGTGATAGGAAGTAGTATGCATGGGTATTCATTGGCATATGATAGTGTACAGTGGAGTTTTCGAATGTTTCTTCCAAGGAGACCTCCTGGCATAGTCCTCGAGCATACCATTGAGTTGAGGTTACCCATGATCGGCGAGTGGATGGGTGAACCTCAGGGAGTAGCATATCCCTCGATGATCGATATTCATCTGGGATACCACCAAATGATGGAGAATGAGCAAGATACTCACAGATCTTCTTCTAGACTTCATTATGATTTCTTGGTCATGCCTTTGGGGTTGACCAACACACTAGTCACTTTCCACTCTTGCAGGTAGTGGAAAAGGCATCTATTGTTGTTATTTGATTCCCTCATCATATACAGCAGGACATGGGAGATTCACCTGAGTCAGTTGGATGAGACATGTGGCATTATGGCCATGACAGAGGTATTTCATTTGGACCATGTGATCAGTGCACAAGAGGAGATCTAGACTCTGTTGGAGTGGTTGACTGAGATTTCAGTAGGCATTAGGAGTGGTGGACTTCCAATTTGGTGGTGGGATCCTGGCATTCATCAGAGTGATAGACTCCTTTAGATGATGAGATTGATCAACAAGGTCATGTCAATGGTTGGTTTGCGTCATTGTGGGGATGTTGTGAGCGGGGTTGTTGAGCCTTGTTCTGTATGGTGAGGTAGATTTTCCCTCACGATACCAAGGATCGAGTCTATCCATGGATTGTTAGGCTTCGATGTCATTGAGATGCCTTGGTGAGACATGATCTGAGATAATGAGTTTAGTCCTTTTAGGGATTTTAGGGATAATGAGTAGAGGGTGCTTCACACCATACAAGTTAGTTTGGGACCCTGATGATTTTACCAGTACTTATAGGTTGGTCTGAGAGAGGTTCGCATGGAGTGGATTTGCAAACGATGTGTTGGGATTTTTTATGGACGATGCTTCGACGATTGCAATAGGTTGGGGGTGCTAGAGTATTAGGGATTTTCCCTTTGATACTTGGAGATTATGTGTCGTTGATTCCCTATCAATTTGTGACCACGTAGACTTATCCTAGATGTATGATTTTAGAGTTGGTTTGTTTTACTCCTCTAATATACACTGGTAGGATATGATCCTCGATAGTGGGGATGATCCTTTGAGGCATTACAACTTACGGTTGTAGGAGTGGAGGATGCAGTCTAGGTAGGAGGATTAGATACTTATGATCAGAGTGGCACAACATGATGGGTCCTCTCTGGTGATAACATGGGTCCCTGGTATTTTATGGGTTGATAGTCTGGTAGTTGGTACAAATGGGAGAACTAGTTGTTACTTTCAGGAGCCTATTCATATGGAGTAGTGGATTGGTTTCCTAGGTGGGATATTTTATCAAGGGTGGACTAAGTCTTCACAGTATCTAATTGTTGTATTGATCAGTGGCCTTCATGAGGCCCTTAGTGTTAGCACATTGCAGGACAGTATTGTGGGCGGTAGGTGCTCTGCATCTATTAGATTGGTTTGGGTCTCAGGGATCATCATTAGTTTCAGTTTGGTTCAGTTTATTGTTCATATGGGTGTGATAGCATTGTTTGAGGATAATCAATCTTTGGGAAGGGAGGATTTGTCATGTCCCCAATTTTGGGTTCCCCTATTCAATAGTTGGAAATGACTTATGAGGCTTTTCAGTGAAGAAAAAAGGAAGTCAAGGGTTATTTAATGTCACTTAGTTAGGAGATGTTATGTTTTAAAAGCGACATTAAGTAAAAAGGACATAAAGTGACTTTTAATATTTAAGTAAAAAGGTAAAAGGGGAATAAGGGTCATGTTTGATTTAGTCAAAAGGGGAAACTTCTAGAAGGGCATGGAGAAAGAATAAAAGGAGGGGTAGCGCTTCACTTTGCATTATGTTTTGGATTGATCTCTTTGGAGTGCTATTGGAGCCAAGGTTTTCATTAGGGTTTTGGAAAAACCCTTCCATTGTAGTTTAGTTTTAGTGGTTCAATATCCACCCTAACTAGACAAGGAGGAGGATCCATCCTAGATCTTCATCTTGTGATTTGACTTCATTTTTTAGTTGTAGCAATTTTCTTGGAGAGATTGTGGCAATTGGAGGGTTTGATCTCATCTATTGAGGAGGCCATGACATGATTCCAAGTTTTTGGCTTGATATTGTGTGTTTTCATTAATGTGTTGCAGCTGCTATAACAACCAATAGAGACTTATTCTTGTTGTGTTCCAGATTCCATTCATAATTAAATATCACATATTGTCTCTTCCATTTTTAGTGTATTTTTATTGCATGCAATATGTTTTACGAAATGTCTATTATTAGATTACATTCAAACTATTTGTAAAACTTTGTCAACCAGTTTAGAGCATAAAGAACACTTTTTGCACAGAAGAACAAAATATCCCAACCTAGCTACCTGGGGATATTACATGCTCAGTGGTGTTGGGATCACACAAGAATTCTAGGCAGAGGCATTCGAAACTGCAAAATATTTGGTGAATATGTCTCCTTCATCGGCGCTAGTCGACATGACTCCACATGAGATATGGTCTGGTAAGAATCCTTCGGTTTTACATATCAAAGTCTTTGGATGTGACGCATTCATGCATGTTCCCAAGGAAAAGAGGAGAAATCTGGACAAGAAGGAAGTCAAGTGTATTTTCAAGGAATCAAAGGATATATGCTCTGGGATCCTGCATCTAGGAAAACAGTCTACAGTCGAGATGTAGTATTCAAAGAAGTCAAAAGGAAGTTTGAGTTTGAAGTGATTGTGCAAACAGAGAATGATCTGGAGAAGGTGTGGTTTGAACTGAGGAACGAAGAATAAGATGATTTAGATTAGTCGAATGAATCAGATGGAGAGGTGGAACAACCTACCCTGGTTTTGAGGCCTGAACGAGTAAGAAAACCAGTCAAAAGGTATAGCTTGCCTGAATTTTGTTTGCATTTGTATTAATTTTCACTGACGAGGAGCCCAAGTCAGTCAAGGAGGCAATCGACTCAGAAAAGGGTAGACTTTGGAAGGATACCATGATCGAAGAAATGGAATCCTTGCATAAGAATGACATGTGGGATTTATTCAAATTACCTAGTGGAAGAAATATCATTGGTAGCAAGTGGGTATTCAAGAAGAAGATGAACGTAGGAGGTCAAGTCAAGAAATTCAAAGATCGACTGGTAGCGAAATGATATTCTAAAGTTGAAGGAGTCGACTTCGGTGAGATTTTTTCCCCTGTTGAAAAAATAACTTCCATTAGAGTACTAATGTCTCTTGCTACAACATTTGATCTTGAAATAGAACAGATGGATGTAAAGACAACCTTCCTACATGGGGACCTGGAAGAATAAATCTACATGAAAACACCTGAAGGATTTGTAGTAAAGGGAAAAAAATATTTGGTGTGCAAATTGAAAAGATCCCTTTATGGTCTAAAGCAATCACCAAGGATGTGTTACCAAAATTTTGATACATATATCCTTAGTTTGGGATTTGTGAGAAGCAAAGATGATCACTACATATATTCCAAAGAGGAAGATGATTGTTTCATATATGTAGCATTGTTAGTCGATGGCATGTTGTTGGTCGAAAACAACATGGACACAATAATGGAGGTGAAGAAGAAATTGTCCTCCAAGTTTGACATGAAGGATCTCGGTGCAACGAACCTCATTTTGGGAATAGAGATCAAGAGAGATCGAGCAACTACAAAGATTTGGTTGAATTAGAAAAACTATATTGAAACAGTTTTGAAACGCTACATGCAGGATTGCAAACATGTAAAGGTGTCAATTCATGTGGGAGAAAAGCTAACTCCTGAATAGTGTCCAAAGAAACATGAATAAATAGAGGATATGACATGTTTCCCCTATGCAAGTGTTATTGGTAGTTTATTGTATGTGATGGACTGCACTCAACTAGACATTTCCCATGCAGTGGGAGTGTTGAGCAGATACATGTCGACACTAGAAAAGGAGCACTGGAAAACTATCATGAGGGTATTTAGGTATTTGTGTGGCACAAAATATTATGCTATATGTTGCCAAGGGAAACCTAGAGGTGATAGTGAAATAGATGTGCATCGATTTGTTGACGATGTCTGGGTTGGAGATCTGGATCAACAAAGGTCTACCAGTGGATATGTGTTCAAGATGTTTGGTGGAGCAATCAGATGGATGAGTAAGCGACAAGAAATAGTAGCATTGTCAACAACATAAGTTGAATACATGGAAGCCACTCATGGGAGAAAAGAAGCAGTATGGATGCAATGACTGTGTTCAGAGAATGGGTTTGAGCAAAGAGCTATCAAGATAAATTGTGATAGTCAAAACACAATATTTCTAGCAAAGAAGCTAGCTTATCATTCCAAGACTAAGCATATTGATGTACAATACCATTTCATGAGAGACATGGTGGAAAGAAACAAGGTGTTGCTGGAGAAAGTAGACATGTTGGAAAACATAGAAGACTCTTTGACCAATTCTGTGAGTGTTGTGAAGTTCTCTTGGTGCAAAGAGGTAATAGGCATTGTTTCTTTGGATCTGTGAACAAAAGTTCAGGAAACTCTCGGTTTCAGCAAAGAAGACAACAAGTTGGAGAATGTTGGGTTTTTATATTCTTTGCAGTGAAATTCAAAGGTCATGGTAGGTTGACCGAGCAAATTCGAAGTCGAATTAATTGACAACAAGTCGAAGAGGTGATCCGGATTATTTTCGGCACGAAATGAGAGCGGAGGTATAATAAAGAAATGCACAAAGATATTGCAGATATTCAATAATATAA
>JASDQU010030252.1:0-11185 GCA_032191745.1 Picea mariana | reverse complement strand
AAAGAAGAAATTATTTAAATAATAAAGTGAAGTGACGAGTGTACTATAATTCAAAGTGGATACAAAAGAAATTATTTAAATAATAAATTTAATGGAGAAATTACTAAGTGGACAAGTGGTTAGAAGTGGGTTAGCACTAAAATAAGGAAAGTGGTTTAAGATGGTTAGAAGGTAACCCCTCGAGGAAGCTACATAAAAATATAAATAAGAGGCAAGGGTCTCTCATTTTAATTACACTTGAGAATATTGAATATCTATAAGTGACTGAGGTAACCAAAGGATATCTAAGGAGAATTTCAGAGGGAAGGTGAAGTAAAGAAGGCCGAAATTCAAGGGAGGATAAATTCTTTTGATGATGCTTTCTAAGGTATGTTATTTACAGTTAATCTCACCATTTTCGCAATAACTTTTTTTCTAGAATGATTCAGACCGTGAAATATGGAGGACGTTGAGGAAACATATCCAAGTAGTTGTGATAAAAATGTATTCTTATAGGTCATTGCATTTTTGGAGTAACACTCCGTGTAAAATATGGTTTGTGTCTAGTCCTGAAACTAGTCTAAAACATGTGTTTCAGGTAAAAGCGTCATAAATTCTCCATAACAGATCCAAATTCAGTAATACCAAATGTATTGGTTATAGTACAGTCTTTAGTATTATTTGTACCATTTTTAGATCCATACAAAAAATATTCCATGTGGGTCATGCTCTACAAGATCGCTCTATAGAATAATCCAGAATTCAACAAGGTATGCCATTTTTTCTATAACTCCTTTTCTGAGAGGTTTCAAGCAGTGAAACCTAGAGGAATTCCATAAAAGACACTGAAGAAAAGTTTGTACTATTTTCATATATTTATTCATTACAGGTACATAGTTATGATTATTTCAATTTAGGGTTGTTGACTAATCCAAAATTAGTCATGTGAGACTAAAGTAAAGTTTGATGAAAATTCTAGTCTCTTGTTGTTAAAGTTAAGGAAGGTTTGTAGGTATGTGATCATATACACCAGGTCTATTACAAAGTTACAAATCATATTTGGATGATGAAATTGATGAGGTATTTTGGTTGAGGTACATGTTGGGTACATGGTTGAGACAAGTAGTTGATGAGTTGACACATACATGAGGTGTATAGTTGATTATGTTGGTAAATATTGATGAGTCATAGTTTATGTGTATTTGATGCATGATTGGTACATATTTGTTGCATGGTTGATGCACTCATTGATGGTATAGGTTGGTGCATGGTTGATTCATTTGTTTATGGTATAGGTTGATTACAATTTGTTTATGGTACAGATTGATTACATGTTGTTTGGTGTAGGTTGATTGGTACATGTTTACAATAGTATATCTCATAGTGATAATGTGACAGTGGTTCCATCACTCTACTTCTACTTCAGGGTGGTTGGATGGGGCAAGGAAAGATGGTTGTAGCCACCTTTCAGTTGTAGTCAATGAACATAGAGGGTTGTAGCCAGAGAATTTGGGAGTTGGAGCTTCCCTAAAGTTTTAGCCTTAGAAACTAGAGGGTTGGGGCCTCCTTCCAATTTCAGCTGGAAAAAGAAAAGAATTTAGTGCTTCCAATGAATGTAATTCTTAAATACATATAAGAAAAATAATTATGCAGTTTTCTCCTACTTTGGGTTTCCACGTAAAAACACTGGTGTACGGTGTATGTGTATGATTGCTCATTTGTTCATTGTTTATTTACTCTGCAACTATTGGATGATAATGGTACATTGCTATAACACTTGCATTTTATGGTTAAAAAGGATTAAATTTATCTATTACTAATTCACCCCCCTCTTAGTAATCCAACAATTGGTATCAGAGCAGGTTCCTTCAGAAAAAATTTTAACCACTGGAAGGAGATCATGGATTATTCTGAGAATGGAGTACCACTACTCAATGGTTAGAATGGTTTAAAGTATGATCTATGGAGTGGAAGGACAAAAGTATTTTTGCAGGCACAGGGGTATTATATTCGACTATCAGTCATTATAGGATATGATAGTTCAAAGAGGGAAAAGACTGCAGCCAAGAAGGAATTGAAGAAGAATAACAAAATAGCAATGGATTTCATCCGGGAAAGATTACCTAATCCGGTAAGAGAAAAGGTTGGTAAATTTTCATTAGCCAAAGAACTTTGGGATAAGTTACATGATATATATTCTTCACCCATTGCAGATTCATAAAATTCCAAAGAAGATGCAGGTACATATAAAAAAGAAATATGTTCACCATGTCAAATAGATTCATAAGATGAAGAGTACATAATCAACAGAGGTACGTTGTTTTTCTTTAATTGTGAAAAACACGAACATCTTGAAATAGAATGCCATGAAGGAAATGAGACAGAAAAACTAATTGAAAAAGAAGACAGTTGTGAAGAAGAATTGATCAGTGCTTTATATGAACTAAGAAAAGAAAGAGAAGAAAACAAGTCACTCAAGAAAGAATTGATGAAACAAAAGGAAAGTGCTCACATTTTTGAAGAATCCCAACATGTCATCAAGAACTTAAGAAATCAACTAGAAGAAGCCAGAAAGATCGAAGAAAATCTTAAAGATCAAAAACCGTATCTGGAAGCCAACATAGCAACACAGAAGGAAGAAGCAGAAATGAGAGAAATGATATTGACAAATCATCTTAAGGAAATAACTAACGTTATAAACCATCTTGAGGCAAAGTTTGGTCAAGAAGGTAAATGAATTGAAGAAGAACTAATCACATTAAAAATACAGCTTGAAGAAGCAAAAATAACAGAAGAAGTCATGAAGTCTCAAATAATGAAAAATGAAGAAGAGGTTGAGAAGCTTGAAGAAGAATTTGTCACATAGAGAAGTAAAATCGTCAAGCTCAACAAGAAAGTTGAAGAGACAGAAACATCCACATCAGTTATAGAGAATGAATAGAAGCACTCTAGGTTTCTAGAAAAGAAGAATGAAGAAAACAGAAAGAATTATGCAGAAATACTCAAAGGAAGGAATCATAGGCAACCAAAATCTAAGAAAACTATTAAAGATACATCTTCAAGAAGATCATCCATGTTAAATCCATAAAGAATCTTCAATCATGGTCATGATCAGTCAAGGAAAAAATTCAAAAGGACTACACCACAAATAAGATCATTCACTCCCAAGTATGCAAATTTCTTTTATGGTCATTGTTTTTATTGTACTAATTTTGGAAATAAGGTTGCAGATTGCAAGGATTATAAAAATGTTCAAGCAATAAATGCCTATGTGGCCCCACGTAACATTGAATGTTACAAATGTCATAACTATGGACACATAGCTAGTGATTGTAGAAGCATGATCGATACTTCCATGAAAGAGAACATTGATATCAGATATAAGGAAGTATGGATAAGAAAACATGAAGAACAAGTGAACAAAGACCAGATCCCAAAGATCGCAAGATTGACAATAAAACGAGATGAAAAAAATTCTACAGAGAAAAAGAAAGATGTCAGATACAGAAAGGTTTGGAAAATAACTGAAAGAAAAGAAGGACAAGTAAATAAGGAACATGTTCAAGAGATTGTACTTTCGGGCATTGTAGTGAAAGATGAATCCACAGAAAGAAAGAAGTCAGAGCTCAGAGATATGATGAATCTACCAATGAAGATGATGATGAATACACATTAGAGCAGGAATTGTTTTGAGCCATCCATCTTAGAGACTCCCAGGTAACATGAATATTAGACAGGGGAATTCTATGCAATATCTGTGACAGACCAAAGAACCATCCTTCAAGAATCTTGCAAAGTTTGAGTAGACAGATCCAGAGCAATCAGTTAGCTGAAGTACAATTTGATAGTTGTAGTAGTGAAGACTTCATGATAGTATAGTAATAAATGGGTCAGCATTATGGACAGTTGTGGAGTAGAGTATTGGACAGTATGGATAGAGATGGATTTGTAAGAACACTTAGAAGGTTTGGACATATATATGACAGTGGATGAGAGCATGGATTCATAGATTGGTTCAGAGAGTAATTCAGAGACAAAGGAACATTATGAATGTTAATTACACATGAAATGGCTCAAACAATGCTAATGGATTCCAAATTGACAGATATTTTTTGGACACATGCAGTGCATACAACAATTTAGAGTCAAAGCAGAGTAATTCTCAGAAACAACAATGACAAAAATATCTACGAGCTATGGAAAGTAACACCAGCAAATGTGAAGCACTTCATAATATTTGGAAGCAAATGCTACATTGAAAGAGAAGATTGAAGAATGGGAAAGTTTTACTCTCGTGTGGACAAAGGAGTACTTGTTGGTTACTCAAGTACAAGGAAATCATACAAGTGTTATAATATGAGATTTAACAAAGTTGTGGAAAGCATCAATGTAACAATTCATGAAACAGGTGGACGAAAATCAAAGGAAGAAGAAAATGAATCAGTGGAACAACTTTACGAAGAAGAAGCAAAATATGAAGCATAAGTAGAAGAGGAAGATGAAGAAGATCAGACAAAAGTAGAAGAGAAAGTTCAACAAGTGCCTCCAAAGACACCTAGCAAACAAGTACAAAGGAATCATCATTCATATCAGATTATTGGAAAAAATGATGCAGGAGTTGAGACTAGAAGAAGAATCCGTTCACCAGAACAAATGCACCTAGCACTCTTATCTATGATTGAACCAAACAGTTTTGAAGAGGCCAGCAAGGATGAATTCTGGAATAAGGCCATGGATGAAGAATTGGATCAAATAGAGAAGAATGACACTTGGGAATTGATTCCAAGACCAAAGAATAAGAATGTGATTGGCACAAAGTGTTTTTTTAGAAATAAATTGAATGAATATGGACATGTTATAAGGAACAAAGCTAGATTGGTATGTAAAGGATATGCACGGGTTGAAGGAATTGACTTTGAAGAGATATTTTCACCAGTTGCCAGAATGGAAGCAATCTTATTGCTTTTAGCTTATGCATGCTCCAATAATATTAAAGTGTACCAGATGGACGTGAAATCAACTTTTCTGAATGGGGAACTTGAAAAAGAAGTCTACATTGAACAACCAGAAGGATTTCAGTTATCAGAGAACACAGATTACGTGTGCAAATTAAATAAGGCCTTGTATGGTCTAAAACATGCTCCTAGAGCATGGCACTCTAGACTGGATAAATATCTACATCAAGAAGGGTTCAGAAAAGGAAGTGCAGACAACAACCTTTACATCAAGGTAACTCAATATAGTATTTTATTAATTGAATTTTATGTCGATGATATTTTTTTTGGAAGTAATGATGACAGGTTAAGACATAAATTTGCAAAGGATATACAAACTGAATTTGAACTGTCATTACTTTGAGAACTATCCTTCTTTTTGGGTCTTCAGATACGTCAAAACAACCAAGGAATTTTTATTTCTCAAACTAAGTATATTGGATAAATGCTCAAGAGGTTCAGAATGGAAGATTACAAACCAATTACCACTCCTATGCAAACCTGTTGCAATTTGAGCAAAAATTATGATTCAAATTCTACAGACTAGAGGCAATACAGGTCAATGATTGGTAGCTTACTATATGTGACAACATCCAGACTAGATGTAACGCAGACAGTTGGACAAGTTGCACAATTTCAAGCAGCACCAAAGGAATCACATGTCTTAGCAATGAAGAGGATTTTCAGATATCTCAAATGAACATAAGAGTTTTGATTATGGTATCCAAAAGGAAAGGATCTATCACTTATTGCCTATACAGATGCAGATTGGGAAGGTTTCATTGATGACCGATGAAGCACCAATGGAGCAATGTTCTAATTGGGTGATTTTTTAGTATCATGGCTAAGCAAGAAACAATCATCAATATCTTTCTATACAATTAAAGCAGAGTATATTGCAGCAACATGATGTTGTACACAGGTTCTATGGTTGAAACAAACTTTGACAGATATATAGGTTGAGTATGATGGGCCCATTCCAATCTATTGCGATAATACAAGCGCCATCAATATCTCAAAGAACCCGATGATGCATTCCAAGACGAAGCACATTCCAATCAAGTATCAATTTCTTCAAGAACAGGTTGCAGAGAAGAACATCAGAGTTGCATATGTGGGCACAAAAGAACAAGTGGCAGACATCTTTACAAAATCTCTTCCACAGGAAGCCTTTGAGTATCTTCGCCAGAGACTTGGAGTAATTTCTACTCCAAAATGAATGTTTTTGAATGCTTATCTTATATGTATTAGATTTACATGAGGAAGCACCATAAATAGGATATTTCAGGTTGGGAGATCATTTTCAGGAAGAGTTCAGTTAGGGGGAGCAACCCCATATGGAAATATACCTTTTTCATTGATGACAAAGGGGGAGAGATTTATCATATGCAAAGGTAAATTCTTGGAGAAAGAGCATGGTTCCAGGGGGAGCAATGGTCGTAGAAGGAGCATGAGTGATATGAATTCATTATTGCATCCGAGTGTTTCCATCAATGCAAAAGGGGGAGATTGTTGATTATTTGGGTTGGTTTTCATTGATGTCAACCCTTGAAGAAAGTCTAGTAGCAAATTCCGGTAGAGAAAAGGTTTGGGTAATGGACCCAAGTTTGTTTGATGTATAATGGTATGAGTTTTAATATATTTGAAGGTAAGACTATTCTATATGGATAATAAATGTCATGTCATTTCCGGTGGTATGTGGAACGTCACATAACTCCTCACGATGAGAGAGTTATGGCCATGTGAAGTTGGAGAACCCTCATGAGTCATCTAGAAGCCCCAAAAGGTCAATGTAGTCAAAGTTGTTGCAAAGAAGAAATTATTTAAATAATACTATTCTAGATGTATAGTACATATCATGCCATTTTTGGTGGTATGTGGAACACCACATAACTCCTCACGGTTAGAGAGTTATGGCCATGTAAAGTTGGAGAACCCTCATGAGTCATCTAGAAGCCCTAAAAGGTCAAAGTAGTCAAAGTGGTTGCAAATAAGAAATTATTTAAATAATAAAGTGAAGTAATGAGTGTACTAGAATTCAAAGTGGATACAAAATAAATTATTTAAATAATAAAGTTAATAGATAAATTACTAAGTGGACAAGTGGTTAGAAGTGGGTTAGCCCTAAAATAAGGAAAGTGGTTTAAGATGGTTAGAAAGTAACTCCTTGAGGAAGCTACATAAAAGTATAAATAAGAGGCAAGGGTGTCTCATTTTAATTACACTTGAGCATATTGAATATCTATAAGTGACTGAGGTAACCAAAGGATATCTAAGGTGAATTTCAGAGGAAGGTGAAGTAAAGAAGACCGAAATTCAAGGGAGGATAAATTCTTTTGATGATGTTTTCTAAGGTATGTTATTTACAGGTCATCTCACCATTTTTGCAATAAATTTGTTTCTAGAATGATTTAGACCGTGAAATATGGAGGTTGTTGAGTAAACATATCCAAGTAGTTGTGATAAAAATTTCAGCTTATGGGTCGTTGTATGTTTGGAGTTACACTCCGTGGAAAATAGGGTTTGTGGCTAGTCCTGAAACTAATCTAAAACAGGTGTTTCGGTTAAAAACATCATAACTTCTCCATAACAGATCCAAATTTAGTAAGAAAAAATGCGTTCGTTATAGTACAATATTTATTATTCTTTGTACCATTTTCAGATCCATACAACAAATATTCCATGCGGGGCACGCTTTACAAGATCACTCTCTAGAATAATCCAGAATTCAACAAGGTATGCCATTTTTGCTATAACTCCTTTTCTGAGAGGTTCCAAGCAGTGAAACCTTGAGGAATTCCATAAAAGACACTGAATAACATTATGTACTATTTGCAGATATTTATTCATTACAGGTACATAGTTATGATTATTTCAAGTTAAGGTTGTTGACTAGTCCAAAATTAGTCATGTGAGACTAAAGTAAAGTTTGATAAAAATGCTAGTATCTTGTTGTTAAAGTTAAGGAAGGTTTGCAGGTATGTGATTATATACACTAGGTCTATTGCAGAGTTACAAATAATATTTGGATGATGAAATTGATGAGGGCTTTTGGTTGAGGTACATGTTGGGTACATGGTTGAGACAAGTAGTTCATGACTTGGCACATACATGAGGTGTATAGTTGATGATGTTGTTACATCTTGATGAGTCATATTTTATGTGTATTTGATGCATGATTGGTACATATTTGGTGCATGGTTGATGCACTCATTGATGGTACAGGTTGAGNAGGTACATGTTGGGTACATGGTTGAGACAAGTAGTTGATGACTTGACACATACATGAGGTGTATAGTTGATGATGTTGTTACATCTTGATGAGTCATAGTTTATGTGTATTTGATGCATGATTGGTACATATTTGGTGCATGGTTGATGCACTCATTGATGGTACAGGTTGAGGTACAGGTTGGTGCATGGTTGATGCATTTGTTTATGGTACAGGTTGTTTATGCTACAGGTCGATTACAAGTTGTTTAGTGCAGGTTGATTGGTACAGGTTTACAATAGTATATCTCACAGTGATAGTGTGACAGTGGTTCCATTAGTATACTTCTATGTCAGGGTGGTTGAACGAGGCAAGGACAGGTGGTTGTAGCCACCTTCCTGTTATAGCCGGAGAACATAGGGGGTTGTAGCCTCCTTCTGGTTGTAGCCATAGAATTGGGGAGTTGGAGCTTCCCTCAGGTTGTAGCCTAAGAAACTAGGGGGTTGGAGCCTCCTTCCAGGTTCAGCTGGAAAAAAAAGGAAGTTGGTGCTTCCAATGAATGTAATTCTTAAATATAGATAAGAAAAAACATTCTGTGGTTTTCTCCTGCTTTGGGTTTCCACGTAAAAAACCTGGTGTACTATGTATGTGTGATTTCTCATTTGTTCATTGTTTATTTACTTTGCAACTATTGGATGATAATGCTACATTGATATAACACTTTCATTTTATTGTTAAAAAAGATTAAATTGATCTATTACTGATTCACCCCCCCCTCTCATTAATCCAACAACATGAACTAGAGAGGATAAATGACAGTGGATGAAAATCGTGAGCTTAGAAGGAATTGTAGAAAGGAATATGGAATCAATGTAAAGAATATGACTCAAAAGTAAAGCATATTGATAGGTGAAACTAGTTAGGAAGGCAAGCAGTGAAAGACACAACAAGATAGAGATAAACCATCAGGAAGAGTAATACTATCAAGATAATATTGTTGGATGATTATGTCATTGATGTCAGTTCAGTGAAGTTGACAATCCATAAAGAGTTTAAGTCAAGTGATGAAGAAACCTTAACATGAATTATTTTTATATATGTTAGTAGATTACAGTAATAGGAAGTACCAATGGAAAAAGATCACCAAAAGAGAGGAAAGAAAGCATATGCAGGAAGCCCCAAATTGACCTACATGACATATTGCAAAACAATACAAGGGGAGATAAATAATCAGAGGGAATTACCCTTAATTTCAAAAGGGAAGAGAAAGAACAAAAGCAGGAGAGAAAGATCAGAGAAGGTATACTGTCAGGGGGAGTTAATATTTTCCATTGATATCAAAGGGGAAGAGAGAGATCAGGAGAGAAAGATCAGAAGCATGAAGACAGAGGGAGAAACCCCAAAGAGAGTTACCATTTTCCCTTGATATCAAAGGGGGAGAGAAACATGAGGTGAGAAATATTAGAAGCAATGTCAGATGGGGAGTATGAGTGTTTCCATTAATTCCAAAGGGGGAGATTGTTGGAAAGTTAGTTGTCATTGATGTCAACCCTAGAATAAGTCCAAGAGATGGGTGTATTTGGATAAGTCTCCAAAGTGGTCCCGTTATGGAGTAGATCTAAGCATGGCCCTCATGGGAAGACACTTTGAATAATTCTACAAGAATCCCTGGAAATATGGTTAAGTGGTTAAGAAGCCCTAGAGGTGTGGTCATGAATCCCGAAATTGTTTGAAGAAAACAAGTGTGAAGGACATGGTCAATGCATGCACAACCCTTATACATGGATATTCCTCATCATTACGTTTTAAACAATAGGTGGTATTCCATGTGGTTAACCACGGTTGAGGATATATTTCCTCTTGAAGATGAAAGCCTCAAAGTATGGTTAAGAAGCCATAAAAAGTTGTAACAAGAAGTGACAAGTCGACCCCAAATTAATTAAAAGAACAAAATTTGTTGCAAACAATAAGTTACAATTCAACCTCATTTCAATGAATATTAAAATAAATATTATGGATATTGTTGGTAAATTCAGCCCCGATGGAATAATCATTAAAAATTGAATTGAATTTTATTTGGTTCAAGTTGACCCAAAAAAGAGGGTGTCAGATCTAGTATAAATAAGGAACCTAAGAGTTCATTTGTAACATCAAATTAAGTGATTTGTATATGTTGTAACCAAGGAGATATGAGGTGAATTTTAGAGGGAATATGACACAAAGAAGGGTGAAATTCCAAGGGAGGATGAAGTCTTGTGATGATATGTTCTAAGGTATGTTATTTAAAGGTAATCTTACCATTTTCGCTATAATTTTTTTTTGTAAAATGATTCTAATAGAGAAACTTGGAGGCTGTTGAGAAGACATGTCAAGGTACATGTGGTAAACATTTCATCTTTTGGTTCATCGTATTTTCGGAGATACACTCTGTGGAAGATAGGGTTTTTGACTAGTCCTCAAACTAGTCTCAAACATGTGTTTTGAGTAAAACAGTCATAAATTCTTTATAGAGGATCCAAATTCTATGATACCAATTTAATTGGAAATAATACAGTCCATAGGATGTTTTGTGTGAGTTTCAAAACTATATATAAAATATTCAATGTGTGGCATGCTCTACAAGTTCGCTCTCCAGAATAAGCCGAAATTCACTAAGGTCTTCCATTTTCGATATAAATCTTTTTCAACAATGATTCAAGGAGTGAAACTTGGAGAAATTTCAGAGAAGATATTGAATAATACTGGTTACAAGTTTCATACCTTTATTAATTATAGGTACGGAGTTATGCTTGTTGAAATTTAGGGTTTGTGACTAATAAAAAATCTAGTCCTGCAAGATTGAGGTAAAGTTTGATGAAGATGTTATTCTCTTGTTGCTGAAGATGAAGAAGGTATGAGGGTCTGTGATGGTATGCACCAGGTTTCTCACATGTTGAAAGGTATGGTTATCTATGTGTTTTTGATGTTTGTATCCTGATGATTTGGAAAATGCTTAAGGCAT
>JASDQU010030249.1:0-22447 GCA_032191745.1 Picea mariana | reverse complement strand
GGCCTAGAATTAAGGAAGAATAAGTCAAATGTAAGAAGACCTAATAGAAGTTTCTTCTTATAGAAGGATCTTCCTATAGATTATTCTTTTGGATAGATCGATTTACTATAAATAAAAGTAGAAGGTATGAAAATTTTTTTCTCATATATTATTGTGATAGAGCTCGACTTTGTTAGAGGTTGTCCCCTCGAAGAGGCAAGTGAACATTGCTATCAATAATTAAAGTGATCATTCTGTTGTTATTTTGGTATTATTCTGGTATTGTTTTGGTTATATCATTGTTTGTCTACCATTTCTAGCTAAAATATTTATATTATGTATACTATTTTATATCTGGAATACTACAAGTGGTATCAGAGCATCTTTCTCAACAGAAAAGTGGGGGTTAATTTTTTTCAGGGTAGAGACATATTTCTACATATTGATGCTACAAATATTTGTTGTTACATGCATAAACATGTGGTCGGGGAGTCATGCATGTAGGAAATACAAGAGGTATTTACGAGAAAATATTTTGGCCACCCTTGTAACTCTTGTTGGTACCCCTTGGAGTGGTAGCACATTATACAAAACATGTATACATATCGACCTAGATTTCCTAATGCCCTCCATAGATAAACTAATCAACCCCCTGATTATTATAGTGCCACTGAGAACAACGCTTGGGAAGATACTCTCTAGTACATTGGTAGTCAGGTAATATGGATAAGGGAATGGTCTAGCCTCCTTACTTGGTGCCCTGAGATATTGGGTCGAGTACTACTATTGGACCCCGCATGTATATTAGAGATTTATAGCATAGGGAAAACCCTTGTCTATAAAAACCCTGAATATCCTACCCTTGGGGATGAAAAAAAAAAACATAATAGATGAGATCTATTACTGTGCAACTATGCCTTCTGCATTCGGGTTGTGAAATTACTACACATTTCTTCATGTTAATAATTTGGGCATTTCGTCATTGCAGTATTATTCAAGTCGGAGCATAACTCCGCAAGAGTAAAAAAACAAAAAAGACTATAGTGGTCCTTCTAGTACACTTATTTGGGACCTATCCCACTGGTATCCTCTCTTTTCCTCAATTCTAGTGATACCTGCCATTTTTAACATATTTTTACTATGGACTCGACCCTTCCTCGACACCCTTATTTGGCCCCTATCTGCTTGGATCCCCCTTTTCCCCTGATCATTATGGTACCTATCATTTGACACCCTTCTTCCTAGTGGTTCCACCCACCCCTTTAGAACCCTTTTGTTTCCCCTATACCATTTTCCTACCAATTTTTCCAAATGGCCACCCCCAGAGCCCAAAAACACAAAACCTTGATTGTTGATTACCACCAAAACTAGGAAGACATCAAGAATATCAATGCCAACCTTAGATCAATCAATTCAAATATTTCAATCCTCAAGGAGAAATGTTCATAAATCAAATACCTCAAATAACACTTCATGGACAAATCCCAGAACCCTTCCTCTTCTGAAAAACCATCTTATTAGGATGACCATGGCTTGTTGGCACAGGGGTAGACCCAGGGTTCAATGTTTAACAATGCACCAAAAAAACCCTAACTACTAACCCTTTTGGCATCACCTGTGGAGTAGGCAAAGTCTCTCCTGAGGTAGAAGCAAGGGGGTTTACAGGATGCAGGTGTCTGTAAATAAGTTGGGACACAAATATGTGATAATAACACTTCATAGAGTACTCTATTAACAATTAGAAGGTGATATGCATTAGTTAATTATCCTAATAACATCACAAAATATACCCTAGTAGAGATTGGTGTAGTAACAACAAATATTAAGCATTTCCACCACTTAACACATATCATTAAGTTAGATCTAGCATTCATTCATCTTTAACATAAGTAAACCACTAAGCATCAATAGATCTATCTATCATACATAATAATCAAGAACTGAGTAGATTCATAACATAAAAAATAGAAAACAAATCAAACCAAAGACACAAGATATACATGGTTCAACCCAGTGTGGGTCTACGCCCACCAATTTCTTTGTCTTATTTATGATTCTTCAATCTCTTACATTCAGTTTCTCATGTGCACTAAGCCACAGAGCTGAGATTCGCACTAGACTAGAGATCTATGCACTAAGCACCGTATCCTACTTCCCAAAATTAGGTCAAGGCACATATCCAAATTCTCTATTGAGCACAGAGCCTTACATACACATTCTGTTGGACAAAGCACTCAACACTACTTGCACTTAGCTGCCAAGAGTTCACTAAAATCCTCTCTTTTTATACCATACATTCTCACTTATTTATACTTTTGAAATCCCTTACAAAAAGGCCTAATCATGGGTAAACCCCAAGGGTCGAGATCCCATAACCCATTAAAAAAACGATAGAGACCCCTTATTGGGTCCATATAGACTGCAAAATCAGTGAGATCCATGATCTCAGCTCCGCATGGGCACTCCTTTCTCGACCAATATGTTGAAGTCCAAAAATTGGGCAAACCTGACCAAGGTTTCTCCAAATCTTGGTCGAGGACCAACAACTCTTCCCATCACCAAGTTTGTTGTGTTCTTTTCTCCACTCGAATCAGAAAAAGAGGGACACTTGAAAGTCTAGTTGGGCCTACTAGAGAGGAAAGAGGTTAGCATATGAATCAAATGACTCAATCACATGAAATAAACAAACAACTAAGCTAATAACAACTAAGTAAATAACTAAAGAAATAAAACTAAAATGCATAAGGAAATTAGAACCAAAATCAATCAAACAATTGACAAATATTCATGCCACCAATGGAGAAATTATATTAGTGGGAAAACACCAAAGAGAAAGGGGTACTTATGGATCCCCTCTTCCTCCTAGGGAGGGTTCTTAAGTCCCCAATGTGAGAGCTCTTCTTACAAATGGGAAACTAGAAAGTAAAGGGTGAAGAAATCCAATCTTATTCCCTCAAGAGGTGAGGTGAATCGCTTAATGAGATTATGCTAGTATGATCCAAGAAGGAAAGAGGTTCCTTGTAGGAGAATAGAGGCAACATAACAATACAATGGAATTCTTCTATTCATAGTGCACCCATGGCCTCTTTTTATAGAAAATATTTCAGGCATTATCCAATCGGTATTTAGTGTGAACAAGGGGCCATTTAGGGCACCCTTAGGTCTTTGACCAGCCCCCCACTCATATTCAACTTGGATTTGAGGGTCAAACAAACTTGGGAGCTGAACCAGAAGTGGGTGAGGGGATGACAAGAACCATAAATGTGTCATTCACAAGAGTGCACAACTTTTACTATACACAGTTGTGCATCGGGCACATGTGTGTTATTTTGGCTTCTTTGGCCTATGCACATGCTCGCGCTTCCTGTAGTGTTTCTGTGCATGTCAATTTTATAACTAGATGTATAGTTTGTGCCTTTTGGAAATGTATTTTTGGGGTTGTAGGTGAACTAATAGGTGTTTGGAGATGTTGGATTCCTGTAACCATTTGTGGATAAAATTTTAGTGATAATAGATGCCCTCTGATGTGTGAGGTTAGGAACATACGTATAGCTAAAATACATCAATGTTTCTTCAACTGAGAGTAACATTGTAAGAAAGAGTGTTGAGAGGAACTACAAGAGTGACCCATTGGAGGGAGAGAGGAAACTATGGGACTGAACCATTCTCTAGGTATGAAAATAGATTTTGTATACAAATGAGGTAGGCATGCCCCATGCTTGTGTCATGTAACTCAAATATGTACGACAATAACTGAAGATATGTGTTGATGTAGATAATTGTAGCACCCTTTAGGGCAGTTTGATAATGGAAAATGACAATTCATATGGTGAACAAACTTTGAAAAGAGGCGATGACACCTGTAAGAAGTGTCGATAACTCATAGGCATTGATGGCCCAACAAATTGAGAGGTCTTTGGCTAGTATAAAACAATTGCAATAGTCACAAAGTAAGAACCACCATAACATGAGATTGTGTTGAATTCAAATGTTAAGGGGGTCAATGACATCATAGAGTAATGATTGTTCTCTCTGTGTCATCCAAGGCTCCTCATTATAAAGGTAATAAGAGTCAATATATTGTCACCCATCTCAAAACTGTGCTAATGTCGAAAGAAAGGGAGACATGACTCGAAGAAGAAAAGGGGCTTCATGAAATACACTGGATGAGATTAGGAACTAATAAGGAACATGGAAAAAGTAAATATGCGGTGAGGCTCAAGACTTCCCTTATTTGGGAGTATGTTTGAATGATGATTGGCAGCAACCATGAAACTATATCTAGCGTTCGGGGGGCGACTAGACATGGGGTTAAACTGTGTTGGAAGCATGAAAAAGTGGATAAAATCAGAGATCATGGGTACATAGACTGTGGGATACTCGGTGTTTATGGAAAATGTCAATATGAATAGAGGATAGTGAATGCCCCAACCAAGGGCGACATGGGTTTCTTTGTTGAAAAGAATGAGGTCATCAAAGGTGATGACAAAAAGATAAGTAAAGGTTGGAAACAAAGGATTTTTACAATTACCAAATAAATAAAGAATAATTTGGGATGAGTGTATACATACATAAATAGTTTCCCTAGTGAAAGATGGCTTGGCCTGTGAAGGCACAAGTTGCATGGAAAACTGGTGGAGAGTGGGGCCCCCATAGGTGGGTTTCTGTATGAGGTAAATGAATGGAAGAAAATTTACATATGGAAAAACTGATTGTGGATTGAATGGATGGTTAATGATACTATGGAGGCATAGTCAAAATAGAACCTTGAATATATCATCCGAGAGTCCATTGGGAAATCTATAAAAATGAAGAGAAGGAGTATGTGGTTGATTCCCAGAAGTGTGTAAGACTATTGGAACTTCCATCCCCAAGGGGTGAAATCAACATGAGTGTCAAAATGCCAAGGAGGACTATGAATGGGACAAATAATGTGGGGGAGAGTGCTATCGGGTGACAATGCCAAAATACAATGGAGGTGATAGTACTGCAGAGCCATATATAGGGATCATAAAGGAAAATGTCAGAGGGTGTGACTCGAGATGTAATTGAGATTCAGAGGGAATGATTGCATGCCATTATTGATCATATAGTTTAAGGGGTCATGCTAGTGTGTGATGACCAAGTACCTTCACACATGAAAATGAAATACTTGACGTGAAAAATATCTAAAAATAAATAACATATAACAATTATTTGATAATTTTGAACATGATTAGGTGTACCTGAGTGTGTCATGGAAAGATGCTCCATTGGAGAAAAGTTAAAATGATCATCTGAGGAAAATGATTGTGTAAGTGGCTGAAAAACGTTTGAAAAATGGAGCTTATGGGCTCCTATACCAAAAACTGAAAATGGGGAAAAGGGCTTAGATATGGATGGTGGGCCCATAATTCCATTCCATTTTCACCGACACTATGGGCGATCGAGCGGTAGTTTGGTGGGAGGACACGTACCTCCCCTTTTCTTGAGGATTGATGAAGAAATATAATAAATTAAATTCATGGGAGCATTGGTATGGAGTGTCGGAGGAAGCTCAGGCAGATATGTGTGGCATGTCGTGGCTAATGTGTGGTGGACGCATGGGATATATGGGCAATGATGAGTGTAATGCCCATATTCTATGCATATGGAACATGTGAAATTAGTTCAAATATTTTGTTTTCATGTGGTTGATGGATCTGTAGTAGCGTGGGACACACTTTGTGGATTGGAAATAAAAAGGAGTGCTTTAGGAAGCTGGATAAAACTGTGTGGCTTGGGAAGAGAAGGACATTTGTGAGTGGGGTGTCCTTTCACATAGGGTGCAAGGGAGTTGAACTTGGGGAGGTAGTGGAGAGATGGGATATTTATTCTTCCATATGCCCCCAACCATAGCAATGTTGTTGATGATTGGGGGTGAGGGTGGCATGGTCAGAGTTAGTACTTGGATCTGCATTGTGATTCTCTCTGACTAAGGAGGGAGGGATGGTTGAGGAACCATCTCGGTTGGATGTAGTAACCATAAAAGGATGGTGAGTACCATGTTCAGAAGGGTAAGCATTGCAGCTAACTCGAATGACTTGACTCTAGGTGTGGATTAGAAAAAAGGAAATTGGCTAATGGCCTAGGGGATTGCCTCCCCAACTGGGAGTTTCCATCAGAGGGGGGGAAGATCCATTATAAGTGGTGAAGTGGCACTCTCAGGGAACACCTGAGGTAGTATTTATTCAAATGCAGGAACTTTTATATGGGGAGAGGACTCATTTATAGGAGTCTTATCTCCGATTTTTCTTCCCTTAGAAGAAACTACACACATTTGTGCTAAAAAAGATGGGTTTAGGAACAGTGGGACTCCCTGATAATTGCCCAACATGGATGGGTCTATGAATAATCTAGGGCCAATGTTGACAACTGGAAAAATCACCCAAGATAACACGGAAAAGGGGGAGGATGTTATCGATGTTGGTGGAATGGTTAGGAACATAATGTGTAAGTTGGTCAATGGTGACGATATTCCCATTAAGGGGGAACAACATTATACAAAACACAGAAGAGGTGAGTGGCTTCATAGCATACAAGTAGTTTCATATGAACAAGATATTTCAATCAAGTTGGGCATCGATAATTTAAATGTCAGTGAGGATGATTTTTCCCCCAAGTTCTATGGGGACATTTTGACAAATCCCTGTGAAAGATGCTGGTCGACCGTCGTAAGCTCGAAGAGTGACAGAAGAGGGTACTAGCTCATGGGAGACAATTTTATGCCATACATGTTTAGACATGATGCATGTGGATGCACCTTCATTGATGATACACTGATAAAATGTGGTGTTCCATATATTAACTGGTATCTGGAAGGCTACTTGGGTGGGAAGATGTGGTTCACGACTATCTAAATAAAATTGTATTAGTTGCATGTCAGCTGGGTCGACTACCCCCAAGGTAGAAAGAAAGTATTTTCTATGTGGTGGATAGGTTTGGAGGACCTCCAACATGGAAATGGATGCAGGATACTGGGATAAGTCATCAACCAGACTATAATTTTGAGCAGCCCTATCATGAGGGTTATGCGCATTATGAAGTAAAGGAATACGTGGTATGTGGGGAATGGCATCTGTGTTAGGACATGGAATCATCAATGATTGTCTTGTAGTAGCTGGAAGTGTTTATGAGGTAGTTGGGGTAGATTCAAGAGGCATATCGTATTGACGATTATGAGTTTGCAGAAGAATTTCTTCGCTGGTGAGGAGGACACTGTGATCAAATGGATTCCCAAGTTGAGTGACACCTAGATTTGGATACTGCCCCATTTGTGGTGCGAAAAAGTTGATTACTTGTTGGGTGTTCATCACACCTTGGTATGGTATGGGGTTTTTAAAAACAGTCAGAGGTAGTGGTTGTAAATACTGTTGTGGGGTCTGTTGAGGGGCAAGTGGTGTCAGAGGGCCCTATGAGTTCATGGATTCCCTCATTCATTGGAGATCAGGGATTTGGGGAAAATTATGAGTATAATGTCCATACTCACCACATATAGCGCAAGGGAAGTTAGTATGAAGATTGTTTCTCTTCCCTTTTCATGGTTGATTGTTATTAGTGCCCTCTTGGGTGTCTTGGTATTGGTTTCCCCCAGTGGGATGGTTGTCGGGGTGATTCCCTCCTGGTCATGGATTGTCCTTATTTCAGTTTTTTCATTTCTTCTTATGTGTCAAATTGGTCATATCCAACTATTCAAATGTATGAACCTGTTGAATGGGAAAGGGATGAACAAAGTTGACGTCGACATGTGGTTTTCCCGGTGGAGGATTAATTGGCTGGGGAGGACTAGGAAATGGGAGATATGGATTGTTCTATGGATAGGATCCATATCGACTATAGGAAGGAGAGGTACTTCCACTACTACTAAGGTTATATCAATGGGTTGGGGGTAGACCTGTACTAGATTGAGAGACCAGATACGGCATGGGTACCAGTGCGGGTGCCCCCAATGACTGAGGGGGAACAATAGGATATGACTGTTGGTAAAGGGGAGGAGGGTAATAAGATGGACCTCCTTATATAGGTGGATATTGGGGTGTACCATACATAGGTTGTGGTTGGATGTAGAGGTTGTGGTGTTTTGTGGTACCAATCAACTCATCTGTCACATGAGACATTTCAGGTTTGTCATAGCCGAATGGTGCAGGTCTCATGGTGTCAGGTAGTATTGTGTATAAGTATCATGACTGAGCATAAATAATTTCATAATGTTGAGCTTTGTTGATGGATTGATCTTTAGTTTGGGGGAAGGTGGAGGCCACATCTTTGGCAATGAGAGGGACGAGTGATCTGAGAAACCAATCAAGGCATTGTTCTTTGGTGGTTTTTTATTTTCATAAAATACATCATCGATGCCATTCATAAAATCCATGATGTTGTTTGAAGAGAACCATAAGTGGAAGGTCATGATATGGTTGGCAGGATCTTCTCCCACCTTTCCTTCAAAATTGGGAATGTCCAAAGATAGTTTGGTAGGCATTGCAGGCCATGTGGGTTCATACAATATAGGATCATTTGTGATATTACTCATATCCAATATGTTGAGGGAGGCCAAATATGGCATGTGGTGTGGCCTTGGAGGATTAGTACCAACCATGGTGTGAGTAGGTAGTGGAATTGACCCTTGAGGGGGTTTGGTGGGGGTGTACTTCTCCCTTGCAAAGAAGTGTACCCTCCACCTCATTTTGAAAGAGAGATAATGGAAGGATGACCTTGGGAAGTGGACCCAAGTAAAGTGGAACCAAGAAAAGCTGATCCAAAAATGGTATCACTCACAGGGGTGTGAGATGGTTGATTCGGTGAGTTGGTGAAACTAGAAAATCCTCCTAGGATAGGAGGGAGATTTTGCAAGCGTCTGGAACGATAGGGATTATGTGGGTCCCCTATGATGTCCGACTAGAAAAGTGGGATGTGTACAAAATGGTGATGAGAGAAGAAAATGGACAAGAGACTTGTATAATATGGACCTTCACAATATATCTCATAATCGCATGTAATCACAAGAGCATCATAATGACGTAAAATAGATACATGACATACATTATGAGTTTTATGCAAGTTGGGTGGTAGTACGAGACGATAGGCGACGGGTCCAATTTTCTCTTGAATCCTGAATGGTCCTATAAACCGAGGTGACAACTTTGTCCCCTTCCTGAACCGTATGGTACTCTTATTAGGCTTGATACGAATGAAAACTTGGTCTCCCACTTCATAACTTTGGTCGGTCCTGTGTGCAGATGCACACAGGANGTGGTAGTACGAGACGATAGGCGACGGGTCCAATTTTCTCTTGAATCCTGAATGGTCCTATAAACCGAGGTGACAACTTTGTCCCCTTCCTGAACCGTATGGTACTCTTATTAGGCTTGATACGAATGAAAACTTGGTCTCCCACTTCATAACTTTGGTCGGTCCTGTGTGCATCTGCATAGCTTTTCTACCTATCCTGTGCTTCCTTTAATCTCTACCTAATATGAATCACCTATTCCTCCATTTTGTGAATCAATTCTAGCCCAAATGTTACTCAGTCTTCTAGCCTATCCCAACTCAATGGCATTCTGCATTGCCTCCCGTACAAAGCTTCGTAGGGTGGCATTCCAATGGAACTATGATAACTGTTATTGTAGGTAAACTCTACCAAAGGTAGGTACTTCTCCCACTGGGTCTGATTATCCATTACATACATCCTAAGCATGTCTTCCATGACTTGATTTACTCTCTCAGTCTGCCCATCTGTTTCAAGATGATAAGCTATGCTTAAGTTCAACTGAGTCCCCAACGCTGACTGTAAACTTATCCAAAACCTAGAAGTGAATCTGGAGTCCCTATCTAAGATGATCTTCTTAGGTATCCCGTGAAAATGGATAACCTCACTTACAAACACACGTGCCACATCCGTGACATCGTAAGTGTCTCTAACTGAAATAAAATGAGCACTCTTGGTTAACTTATCCACTATCACAAGAATGGAATTGTGTCTATGAGATGTGAGGGGCAACCCCACAACAAAATCCATAGAGATGACTTCCCACTTGGACATAGGAACATCATGTGGTTGTAGGAGGCCTGCCGGGTGATGGTGGTTGCCTTTCACTTGTTGACATTCTAGGAATTTGGCGACGAAATGGACTACATCACTCTTCATGCCTACCCAAAAGAAGAGCTTCCTCATATCTGCATACATCTTCTTCACACCTGGATGTGCACAATAAAGTGCTCTATGGGCTTCCTTTAGTATGATGCTTCGAATATCCCCATTCTCTGGGATGTACATCCTTCCTCGATATCTTAACAGTCCATCTGTTTCCAAATTATATCCTTCATACTTTGGGTCCAACTGCCTCCCACTCTGGAGGTTTGAAGTAACCTTTAAATACCAACTGTCTTCTTGGAGTTGCTCCAACACACGTTCCCTCAGATTGACCTTTAAGGTTACCAAGGAGAAGATACGTGGTCTCCTACTCAAGGCATTTGCGACCACATTTTCTTTTCCTTTTATGTATGAAATACCAAAATCGTACTCACTCATAAACTCACTCCATTGTCTTTGCCTGGCATTCAGATATCTTTGAGTGGAGAGATGTTCTAAAATTTCACGGTCCATTTTGAGCTCAAAGTTTAGCCCCACAAGATAGTGCCTCCAAAGTTTTAGAGCTAGTATTACAGCTGCCAACTCTAAATCATGAGTCACATATAGCTCCTCATGTTTCTTCAACTTCCTTGATGCATAATCTATCACTCCTCCATCCTGCATTAGCACGGCCCCCAACCCTTGCTTCAAGGCATCCATGCAGACCGTGAAGTCCTTTTCCATATCCGACACTCATAGAATTGGTGCACTAGTTAGTAACCTCTTAAGCTCAATGAATGCACTTTCACATTCTTCTGTCCATTCATACCTGACCCCCTTGCATTGCAAAGTGGTGATGGGTTTCGCTATTTTTGAGAATCCTTCCACAAATCTTTGGTAATAACCCACTATCCCCATGAAGCTCCTCACCTCATGGGAATTTTTTTGCACTGGCCATTCCATAATGGCCTTTGCCTTTTCTGGGTCCACAGAGATTCCTTCGCCGAAAATGATATGACCCAAATAGTGGATCTCTTTCTAGAAGAATGAACACTTCGACAACTTCCCATACAATTTTTTCTCTCTAAGGTAGGACAACACTATTCGTAAGTGTTCCTCATGTTCTCTTTCATTCTTAGAATAGATGAGGATGTCATCTAAAAAGACTTGTACAAAACGGTCTAAGTACTTCCGGAATACGTCGTTCATGAGGCTCATGAATACTGCTGGCGCATTGGTCAATCCGAAAGGTACTACAACAAACTTGTAATGTCCAAACCAGGTTCAGAAGGTCATTTTTGGGATATCACCTTCCTTAATCCTTAACTGATGATACCCTGATCGCAAATCGATCTTTGAGAATACTGCTGCTCCTTTCATCTGATTGAAGAGGTCATCTATTCGCGGCATTGGGTACCTATTTTTCACTGTAGCACGGTTCAGGTCCCTGTTGTCTATACATAGTCGTAAGGATCCATCCTTCTTCTTTACAAAAATTACCGCTGCGTCCCAAGGTGAGACACTGGGCCTTATTAGCCCTAAGTCCAGTAACTCTTTCAACTGCATTTGCAATTCACAAAGTTCCAGTGCTGTAATCCGATACGGAGTTTTGGAGATTGGTTCTGCACTAGGTTTTATCTCAATTGTAAAATCAAGCTCCCTCTCAGGAGGTAACCCTGGTAACTCATTCGGGAAAACATATTGAAATTATGACAATACCGGATACTGATCCAATGAGGGTCCCTTCCTTTCATTCACTGCTTCCACTACATAAAGTCAACACTCTTGCCTCAAGCATTGCTTAACCTTCATAGTGGATATAAAGCATAGCGACACTTTTCTATGTACACCCTGGATCTCTATTGGTATTCCTTCATCATCGATAGAAAGCACCCTCTTTGCAAAACAATCTACCAAAGCTCAATGAGTTGCTAACCAATCCATTCCAATGATTAGGTCATACTCCCCAAGAGCAGTGATGTATACCCTTAACCTGGTAGTACACACTCCCAGGTCTACTATACAATTATCAACACTAGGTCCTACCGCTTTTTTTTCCATCAAAGCCATCTTGACTTTTTTAAAGTCACCGTGCTCATAGGCTGCCAACCCACTCTTTTCTAATGCAGATGGTGAAATGAAACTATCTGTCACACCAGAATCAAACAAAATCTTAACATTGATATGATTTAGCGTACCTATGACTCCACCACTGTGGATTGATGTTCAGCTTGGCGGTTATTAACCGCTGTGTAAATATGGTGGCTGCTACTTGCTCTCCCCATCGGTGCCTTTCCTTCTCTATGCACGAACCCTGATTGTAACTCTAGGCAGTCATGCTGGTAGCAGGGTCCCCCGCACCCCCAACAGGTAACACGATATTGAACCTGTGCATTGTTATGTGTCTGTCTCTGAAATGAGTTCCTTCCCCTGGAACCCTTGCCCCTACTCGTTGTTCCCTGAGATGGTCGTGGTCTGATCTGCACCATTGACGATGAACGAGATGTTGCACTCATTGCCATTGAAATCCATGCAGCTACTGTTCTTGGCACAACTCTATTACCATATGGCGGTGGCCTTGAGCCCCCTCCCCTAGGAAATGTCCTCGGGGCCTTTCCTACGAACCCTGGGCGATGTGGAAACGTCGGTCTTGTACCTCCTGTCAAGTTCATATGTTCTTCCGCGTAACGCGCATTTTCCACTACCTCCACCACTGAAGATGGTTTCAACATCCGCACCATAGCTTTTATCCTAGGGTTCAATCCATAGACAAAGCGCTCTACCTGTCGTTGGTAGTTATCCATATACGACACATATTTGACCAGTTCCATAAACCTAATCTCATATTCTTCTACCATTCTGTTTCCCTATACCAAGGCATGAAATGCCCCTACCTGTTGTTCCTCGTAGTACACTGGTAGATATTTCCTTTCGAACCTCTCCTCGAAAAGTTCCCAAGATACTGTGCCCGGGGTAAGGTGCAGTTGTCTTTCCAGGTTGCCCCACTAGTTCAAAGCATTGTCTCTTAACTGAAAAATGGCAATCTTTGCCTTTGAATTGGATGCATAGTCCCTTAAGGCAAAACACCTTGTCATGCCTTTCAACCATGCTTCCGCGCATTCACTGGCGCGACCCCCGGCAAACTCTGGAGGTTTGATCTCCTATGATTCTCGCGTGATGTATTCAGGTGGAGGTCCTCCCCCTGGATCCCTTGACACTTCTGGATTACCCATTCCAGATGGTGGGGGTTCCACTTTAGTCCCTACCGGTTTTCGCCCCTTTAAAGTCTTGTTGATGGATTCCAGCGAGCACAGTATGAGGGCTAGTTCGGGCGATGGTGGTGGTGGCACTAGCGGTGTTGGTGGTGCTTGCGACGATGCTCCCCTGGCTCGACTCCCTTCAGTCTTGACCATCCTGTATGCTTTGACGTGCATCCACCAAAGTTGTCAGGGTGAGTTCCAGGATGTCTTAAATTGGTGCTACTCAAACTAGAAACAGGGTTAGGCGTAAGTTTTATTTACTTGTCTGTAAACAGACATTACTCCATTAGGGGATTGGCTAGGTTAGGGTTAGGTTTAAGCTTCTAAGTTTGGTTTCTTTTCCCCTACGAAAATAACTATTGGTTCCTTTGCCCTGTAGCTACACTAGCTTTGCATCTTACTCGCCACTTCCTATGCTTACTCTCCTATTGCATATGTCGCCTCCTTCCCGCTTGTCCTAGTCTAAGCCCTTTTAACCTTTTTCATACAACTTGATTAAAGTGACTTCCAACCTTATGTTTATTACTTTACGCCAATATGCGTACACCTATTGACAATGGGCACAATTAATGATCTTTTAATCTTATTTAACCTTAAACCGTGATCTGATGGCTATGCATTGAAGATGCTGGCATATTCTTAGTCTTCTTCCAAAGTCAAATGGGTCAGCTTTATTGTTCATAACTTTCTTTCATTTATCACGACATCTATTAACATGTTTACTTTTTAACATTTACCTAATCACATAAAAAAAAATTGCTGTAAGGTTATATAATTACCACGTTTTAATGATTAAATAAGATAAAACCGCGGCATATAAATAATTATCCCCGTCTTCGAGCCGCGTTTCGGCATTCACCAACACTATGTACCTTTCGGAATTAGTGTTCTTCTTAAGGCGCTTCGCTTGGTGGGTGGTCTTGGGTATGACAGTTAAAGTATTTATAAGTAAAATTATTTGTAAAAGTCACATCCTGTGGTGCGTTGGCAAGGCGGACTTTGTAAAGACTTGACCGGTGGGGAGGTTCGGGGTTCGATCTCCGCAGCCCTATATTATTCAAACTTAACTAATGTTTTAATAAACTAATTAACTTTATTAACTTAACTAATATTTTATTAAACTAATTCACTTTATTAACTTAACTAATATTTTATTAAACTAATTAACTTTGTTAACTTCATAATCATACTTTAATCGAATCTTTGATTTGAATTTTATATTTAATTTTTTTTTATCCTTATCTTTTTTTTTGCAAAAAATTAAAAAAAATAATAAAAAAAAAATTACGATTTAAACCATGAAATTAAATTTAGTAAAATTAAAAAAAAAATAAATAAATATAAAATTAAAAATAAAATATATAAAAAAAAAGTCAAATCGGGCACGCATGAAGCCCACGTGCCCTCTTCCTCCAGAATAATCCTACGCCTGTCTCTCTGAACCCTACGCGTCCTTCAAACCTAACAGTCCATCACTGTCGCCTCTCTCCTCCGCGGCCTCTCACCTCTTCCTATGCTCTTGGCGTTGGTGTTCATCTGGTTGTTAGTGATCAAGTCGATCAGCTCCTGATTTAACTACTCATGCTGCCACTGCAAGGCGTATATTTTTCTTAAGTTGGAAGTTAGGTTTAAAAAAAAAAATAACTCTACACAGGAAGAGTAGAGGATCTACAGGGATTCCGGCTATTTCCAACGATAATGGAGCACACAGAAGATATTGTTGATAATGGACCTACGTGAGGGTTTTTTTTTGTTTTATTTAATTATTGCACAGAAGATATCGCTGTTATATTGTTGTTTTTTAAGGTGGGCATTGAGGATATTTCGTTTCATTGGGGTAAAAATCAACTTTAGAGCAACATTAGATAGCTTGAGTAATTTTTTTTTACACTCTATTTTAGGCTGAACAGTAGAAAATACAGGACTCCGGATTCTAATGGTGATAGGCCTGGTTTTTTTTTGCCTTAGCCAGTCCACAAGGGATTAGAATGAAATCCATGAATACGGTTGTTTCTGCACTTCATAATATTTCATAGATCCGTTAGCCTTTTAATTATTATTGTTATTACTATTTTTAATTTGTTATTTATTTTGAGCTGGTAAAGCTCAAGGATTGAAAGCCATGCCTATTAGACACCTACATTCTCATCTCTTTTTGTAGGTGTTTAGACCCGTAAAGGGCCTCAGGTGCAACCTACGGATGAGCAATGCAATGGGACCTTGGTCGACAGGTAAGTGAAATTTACTACGTAGAAAAAGTAGTTCAGTGGACGGATCCAGAGAATACTATTGCCTACCAGGGGTCGTGGAGTCAATCTTAGTCAAGATCTTATGTCCGTATGATGATGGAGAATGCACACTATCTAATCATTCTATTTCTTCTTCTGCACAGTTGACCTCTAAATAAAACTCTAATCTAGTTAACAATTACCCATCGTATCTTCTCTGGTTTATATGCTGCCCTCCACACTACAGAGCTCTGCTTCATTTTAGCAAGTTGTAATTACTTTGATATTGAATATAATTCAAAGAACATCTAATTGGGGTGAAGTAATTCTCGACGTATGGAAAGGATGTGGAAAAGCAATTAACGCGTGGAATGCCTTTGTAGGAAGAAACTTGGTGCTTCAGGGTCTGGACATGGGTGCAGTACATTAAAGACTGTGATCAAGTAAGTGTTCTACATGTTTGCGCCCTTATGGAATGAAAATTCTTTCTTATTGCGAAAGATTTGAGCTCTGGATCGTGTATTTTTCTGAAGCACAACTACAGTGTTTCAAAACCTTTTTTTTTGCGGATAATTTCTATAACGGTATGGGAGTGTTTTTTTTTGTATTTTAGGATTTGGAAATTCATGTAATGTAGTGGCAGGGTAATATTGTTATTTCTGGTAGACGAATTGTGGCCAAAAATGCATTTGTTTTATGTTTTGTTTATTTGTAAAACTTGTGCTTTCAAGGCCGTGGATTTTCATTGTATTATTGTGAACTTTGAAGTATATTGTTGAATTTTGTTTTGGGGCTAGTTTGTCACAGCCAGATCCATTTTTTGAGACATGGTGACCATATTTCAAAATATGACAAGAGAAAGTAATTTGTAACAACATTTATTACAATTGCATTGACTTACTTCTAGCTTGTTGTTGAGGATCATTAGTGGTTGTGGAGGTTTGTATTATGTGGAGGATCAACTGGTGTTTTTATCCTTGGATCTGTAAACCTATGGCCAATAGGTAAAACTACTCTACTTCAATGTAGTATAGTCGATTTATTAGTATAGTGGTATAATTTTATTTATTTATTTATAGTATAGTCGATTTATTAGTTATAGTTTACGGCATTTATAAAACAAACTATATAAATTTGCTCTGCCCAAAACTAGATTTAAATATAAATAATGGAAATCAAACTGAAATTGACACCAGAGTTCAAGCGCTAAAACTTTTTTTTGTTTTATTGTTTGTTACTTTCAATATGTAAAAAAAATTATAATAATTTCAATTGGGCATTATGTTTTTATATATATATATATACCTGTGTAAAATGAAATAATAAAAAAAATTGTGTTTTTGGCATGTAGGTCAGGTGGAGCTGGAGCTTGAAGCACAGATTTATATCTAATTTTAGAGAGTTTCAGGGTATTTAATTTTCTGGGTGGGGTTTGTTTAAATTTCTGGGTGGGTAGGTAGGCCCTTGGCTCCAGATTTTTAACCAGGGATCTGATACCAAATGTAATAGCCGAGTTAAAATAAACAACCATTTATTTTAAACATAGCAGTAAAATTTAAGAATTTCTATAATTTAACTCATTCGTATGCAAATTCATCAATAATAATAATTTTTTTTATAAGAGATTAAAACAATGCAAAATTTGAAATAAATACCTGAACCTGATGCTATTATCCGTCCGTTTTTCCGTAGCTTTCTTTCTTGATCGCTTTTGAGCACTTCCCAAAACCATTCCTCCCTGCCAACTAGGTAACTCCCTAGCTCCAGGATACCAACGAATATCCTAGCCCCCGTGCCCAAAACCCCCAGCAACCCCGGTGCACTGATACAATCTCACTCCCAAAATTTCACTTCTCTCTATAATACCCAGAGCTCCCAAAATCCATTCCCCCAACTCCCGTAGAATACTCTCCCCATCCAACTCCTTCCCTTCCTTATCCCTCCTTCACCGACTCTTCCCCTCATTTACTACCTACCTAACTCATTTATTACCTCCTTATCCCTTCCCGTTAATGCCCCTTATCCCCCTTTATTTAATAGCTTATCCCTTGTAGTTAATATGTTTCCCTTCTCGGGAACGTAACTTAATTTAATAATATATTTCATTATCCACCTTTTATTTATTTACCTTATTAATTAATGAGTTAATTAATACTTAAATTAATCATTGACAATCAAGAATAACTAATTAATAATAAATAATTAGTTAATGTTATTTTAAGAAATAAATATAGTTTAGCTAATCTTTTAGGATTATATTATTAAATTAATTATAATTAATAATCAAGGGTCGTTACAATGTAGTGGTATGACACTACCATTAAGCTATTCACCATGCCATGGTAGTGGATTTTGGTGGCATATCCAAGAGAAAGGGGATTTGATCACGAGTTAGCCTTCTCATCTCCATGAAATGATTGTGGGTAACATTGTCATCATTGGTCACCATGCCAGGGAAATGTCCCCCAACTATTCTCTTGAAAGAAAAAGAAATAAGATAAAAAGGTAAAAGGCATTGAATGGTATTGAAAACATTTTCATCCATGACAAGGTGCAACTCACTCTCCTCAGAGGAACCCATAGGTAAGCCATACATTTCCCTATCATCACTGCACCCATTACTCAAACATCCCCATACCACCTCATCCACTTACATGACCTGTATTGGTATTCACCTAGAAACATCCCACATCCAATGAGAATTATCCAAATAAGACCTCTTGAAACCCTCTCCAAACCTATCTTGTAAAATAACATAACATCTTTGAGCACTTGTCTCGGAAAGGGGGGTGTTATGCACATTTTTAGATAACTTGATTATTAGACGTGATTGGCATTTCTATGATCCCCATGACTTATGATCCCATGGAGGGTGTACTTGTTGTTGTTGCAGGGCCACACCCAATAGACAAGTACACATGGGAAGATGATTAGTTCAGACCTCCATAGGGATCAAATCCCATCAGATGGATGTTGAGACCCCATCCAGGGGAAAGCACATACCAGAGGCTTGCACCCAAGAGAGAGGATGACGTTACACCAGAGACAGCCTGATAGTCCTAGACCAAGGGGTTTCTTTCCCTCCCACTATGATGTTGGCCTTAGAAGGCCCATGACATCACCTATGTGACCCTTGACATCACCTAACATTTGATGGACATGATGGAGGCAGTTGTGTGCCAAGTGGCACGTGTGGCTTCATCAAGAGACCTTGGGAGGCCTAACGTTTTTCTCTTGGAGGCCAACGTTTCACGTAGGAGGCAGAAAGTGACCCTAGAAGCGCATGACATCACCTCTTTTTCTGGATTTGGAGTTTAATTTGTCATTTTTGTGTAAAAAACTAGATATTACATGTAAATTGGCCATGTTGACCTTTTTGACCTAATTTTGTAAATTAGAGGTCATTTTCATTGTATAAATAAGGGTTTTTTCCCTTGTATTTTTCATCATCTTTCTCTCACACTAAGGGAGGTCTGAAATTTGCGCCCTAATTAGGGTTTATTGGCTTAGATTTGGTGCGCACTTCTTGAAGGAGGCTACTTTTAGTGTATATTGGCATTTTTCTTGGTGGAAAGTCTTCAACTAGGGCTATTGCTAGATTATTCTTGGTGAAGGTAAGTAAATTTATGCAATTCTTCTTTATTTTGAATGGTTATGGTACATTTACTTTGCATTTCTTTCAATATTATGAAATTGCTAGTGTAAAACCCTAGGAGGTCAAAGCACATGTTATTGTTCTTGCCTTAACAACATTTCACCTACTAGATTATGCTAGAAACACTACATCTTGAAGAATTGTGCTAGAGCCCTGCCATTGCATCACCCTAGCATCACTTGCTTCATCAATTCGTCATTTACTTCATCCTTGAGCTAAAGAAGGAGGAAAACCGCTAGGGCCTAGGGTTAACTACTTCCTAGTGGCCATTTTCCTCCTAGGGTTTAGTGATTAAGGCCTTGGGTTACCATCACCTCAATCAGTGTCCTTCTTGTCTCTAGATCTCACATTATCATTTTTTCCTTCAATTTTTTTTTTTCAAAGTGACTCCATTAACCATAAAAAAAAATGAATGGTTTAGACCTTGAAATTGATTAATTGATGAAAACAACTCTTAAAACTTTTACCTCAAGCTATCTACTAACTTTTCCTAACCCTATAATAGACTAATTTACTAACCTACTTGTTTTTGTTACAAAAGTAAGATATAGCCATTTATTGCAGCAATAAAATCACTTAAAAGAAATTGCAAAGTTTATTTATACACTGCATGATTAGCTTTTGAAAATTGCTAGTACATTGTTATTATTGAGTTATTATTTTTGGTCATTGTGAAACTCTTTTAAGGCATTTATTATGAAGCTCTTATCTTGTAAACATTGTTGTTATAAAATTTTGTTTTCTTAATCTTGCATCAACTATTTCTTTTATTGACAAGTCCATGGTTTTATGAAGCACTAACATCAAATTGTACTTAAAAAATATATTGCTTTCTTGTTGCTTTTTTTTGGGAAGGTACATCTAAGAACATCATTTCTTCATTGATTAAAACCTTGGGACTTTCTTATCAGTGTGACTTGAGAGACGGGATACCTTTATATCACATTTTAACCATTTCCTTCTCACACCCCCAGGTCACCGAGGATGTCTCCTTTCGGTTGTCATCCTTAAATAGAAAGAGGTATCCCATTAAGGTGATAGTGATAGGATAACCTCATGTTACACCAATTTTCCTCCCTCAATCTTTCCCTTTGGGACAAGTACAAATTTTGCGATAGCATTCACCTCTGTCAATATGTTTTGTTGTTGGGACGAATGTGTCTCACGTGCGTCTGTCGAAGGGCCTTACCCTGGGTATGTAAGGAAATCAATTTGTTTTGATGGTTAATCCTTATTGGCTTAACAAAATTTAGCTAGTGAAACCCAACATTTGAAGACATCTAATTTTTGGAATAGTTGATTTGTTTGAACCCTTGAGACAAAAAGTTTGTGATGATTGAATTGAGGCTCTTATCATTACCATTTTAGTCACTATTATGATCAAAATTTATTTTGTGTTCTCAAGTACTTTCATTGTCGATTTCATTTTCTATGACAATACCCATCCTTTGTAATTTGATCTATCATTCACTATGTGTGAGCTCAATCCTCTTCATCTTGTAGTAACCTATAGTTATTTCCCATTTTGAGATTAATAGGTCCCTTGATTTTGAAAGAGGTTGTTTGATAATGTATGGGATGTGTAGGAGAAATATAACAAAACATTGTGATCATCAAAAATGATTTCAAACAATATTTTGAAAGAGTGGAATGACATTTGATTTTATCCATGTTGGAAGTATGTGGATTCAAATTTCATTTCATGGTAGTGGTCTAACACATTATCTGAAGTTAATTACACATGTATAACAATTAATTGGAAAGTTGCAAGCCACATTTGAGACAATTGGGAACTAGTTTAGATCTAACCTTTCTTTTAATGAGATCTCATTATGGTTTCCACCTATACACTTCAGGTGCAATCCATAGGATATTTCTAACCGATTTTCCTTCCACTTCATGTATGAGGGGAATTTTTCATCTATTTACATTGAAGAACCAAGTGAATTTCCTAGAACAATTGGAAAATGATTTGTGTTGTTCTCCACTTCTCCTTTCTATAAAATATAATCTTGTTCAATCTTTGTGCACTTTTCCTATAGGTTTTTCTCATGGTATAATTTTCATATCAAAGTTTATTTTACACACAATAAATGGTACTCTTATGACAAAGAATACTCCTAAATTTTTAAGAAAAAACCCTAAATCTTTATTTCATTGCTAACAAAACATTTATACCAACTATGAGACTCTACCATAAGTTTTTGCAAACACAAAAAATGCATATATTTTAAACACATGCTAATATAAGAGAAAATTTATAAAGAGAAAGGTGTTGTGTGAGACACCAATCAAAAAAATGTATATGATTTGAACATTGCTAAAGTAGAACATTGTATAGATATCCTTTGGTGAAAAGGTTCTCCAAAAGTTTAACACTTCACAATTTTAAAACTAGATAATATAGAAGATAAAACTCTAGACTAAAATAAGTATCTTATTAATAAATCACAGTCAACTCTAAACTAAACTCCAAATAAAAAATATAAATGCAATATGATTTTTTGACGAGTACTAACATGAAGATTTGAGTCACTACACCAAAACACATAAATAAATATGATTCAATGAATATATACTTAAAAGTTAGAACATAAATTAATCTCAATCTTAAATAAAAAATATTTAATTAATTCTTTAAAACCTTACATCATCCAACTTCATATATTTAACCTTAAATATTCACAAAATTATAAAATGAAATGATGTTATATCATAACCTTATTTTAGAAAAGCACAAAATAAAATAATTTTTTTTATTAAATTTGAAGCAAAAGCTAAGTCATATTTTTATTTAAGAAAATAAAAAACAAAATAAAAAATTATAATTAAATTTAAAATCAAAACTTAAAAACAAATGAAATCCTACTACCTCATCTTTTTATTTATAAAGAGCACAAAATAAAATAATAAATCATGATTAAATTTGAAATCAAAATTAAAAAACACAAGAAACTGGCTAACGGTCTTTTTATTTATAAAGAGCACAAAATAAAATAATAAATCATGATTAAATTTGAAATCAAAATTAAAAAACACAAGAAACTGGCTGACGGTGCTTCTTAGGCATGGAAAAGGTAAACCGTTAAGACAATTATGATTAAATTTTAAATCAAAACAGAAAAAGCACAAGAACCTGGCTGTCATGCCTCCGATGTAGGGCAATGTGAACCGTTGAAAAAGGATTTTTGTCTCATATGTAATCAATGGATGATTTCAAAAAAAGGAAGGCAAAAGC
>JASDQU010030248.1:12167-22172 GCA_032191745.1 Picea mariana | reverse complement strand
CCGATATGTAGCATATCAATGAAACCCCTTCTTCCTCTACCGACACAACCAATATTGGCACATTATTGATTTATTCATCGATACATCATCCACCTTCCCGTGAACTTGGTAGATACACTGACACGCTTCAACTAAGCCTCACAGTCACATAAAGATTTATCATTGGTGAAGTTCAGAAGATCAACGTTGGTACACCAGAGAAGTTCACATGACTTTCTTCGCCATGCACAACATTAAACCAAAAAACTTCCTTTCATATTCATCGATACATCTCATATCAACAAAACATTCCTTCCTTTCTCCCCGATGCATTATTTATCACCGAGGTTCGTCTCTCTCTCACTGATGCACTACTTGTTGATGAGTTTCCCTCTTCTGTCACTGATGCGCCAACATAAGGATGTCGAACCCTCATATACATTGAATGCATCGATGATGATCTTCTTTCTCTCATCAAAATCGACCCTATCAACAAGACACACCTTCGTTTTTAGTCGCATCTTATTTTCCTCCAGCATGGATCCTTCTCACTGTGCCCATTAGTCAGGCTCTTATCATTTCCAATGGGTAAGATTCCTACACCTGATTGGATAACTGATGAGTGATCTCCTATTTCACTACTTAAAAAGAGTTAAGTAGAAATAACAATAAGTATGTAGAGCCATAGACTGCCAAAACAAAAAAGAACCTGTGAACAAGGGAAAAACATCTCAGAATTAAGGAGGTTGCTTGTCCGAGTGGGAAATTCATTCATTCCTAGATGGCCAAACAAAGACGATCACATGATGATGGAATGCTCCACTATCCTTTGTATCTTCGAAGGAGGAGAGAAATAATCCATCAACTAATCCAACTTTAACTTTATCTCCTCCTACAAAAATTGTTGTTCTTCCTAACAAAATTCGTGAGAAGAAAATACGAATATGGGAGAAACAATTGGAGCACACAAAAACTTCTAATTTCTCATCATTAAGAAAATCATAAGTAGATTACAAAGCATAGCCTAACTATGTAACCAAATTTTCTAAAAATAGCCAAACAAAAACTTGAAGTAAACTAGAGACACCACTAACAACTAACTGGTGTCATAAATGCAACTACAATTGATCTCAAAATTTATTACTAAAAGTAGGGGACAGGAGAGATTATTACCTAACACTTCCTCTTAATCTCAATTGTTACAATCTCCCTCTTAATCTCAAATTCTACAATCATCAATACTAATACTACCTAAGTGTTGTCTCTGAAACTCAAAAGCAATTCTTCCCAATGGTTTGGTGAAGGTATCTGCAAGTTGATCCTTAGATCCACAAAACTGAAGTGTGATTTCACCTTTGTTGACAAGTTCGTGAATTAAATGATAGTGAGTGTTAATATGTTTTCTCTTATTGTGAAATACATGGTGTTTAGACAATGCTATTGTTGAGCTATTATCACAATAGATAGTAGTTGGCTCTTTTTCCACATGTGTAATATCCATCAAAAGCCTTTGTAGCCAAATTGCATGGCAAGTTGATGTAGTTGTTTCTACTTACTCTGCTTCTATGGATGAAATGATGACAATTGGATGCTTCTTGGAAGCCCACAAAATTAGATTCATGCCTAAATGAAAAGCATATCAAAAATTGATTTTCCTGTCATCACGACTACCTACAAAATCACTATATGTGTATCTTGTAAGTGTGTTTTCTTCATAATATGTGTACCATAATCCATAATCAGTCATACCTGCAACATATCTTAAAATATGTTTTCCAACTTTCCAGTGAGAGTCCTTGGGAGACTCCATAAATCTGGAAATAAAACTGACTGCATACATTAAATCAGGTCTTGTTGCAGTAAGGTACGTGAGACTGCCTACGAGTCTCTTATACAATGTTGAATCAACTTCTGGTCCATTATCATGCTTGCTCAATTTTTTACCTATAGAAATAGGTGTTTCTATTGGTTTGAATTTTTCCATATTCCTGAACCTCTTCAAGATGCCTATAGCATACTTCTGTTGACATATAAATATTAAAAATTCCTTTAGCAGATTGCTCAAATTCTATTCCCAAAAAATACATCATGAGACCAAGATCAGTCATCCAAACTCCTTTTTCATGACTGTTTTAAAATCATCTAATTGCATATTTCCAGTGTATATCATGTCATCAACATAAAGACATAAAATAAGTATGTTACCTTGTTGATTTGCTTTGGTGTAGAGAGTAGGCTCATTGTTGCTTATGCTAAAACCATTGTTGATCAAGTAAGAGTCAATTATGCTATACCAAGCTCTGGGAGCTTGCTTCAGACCACACAAGGCTTTCTTCAATTTGTATACTTTGGACTCTTTACCTTTAACTTCAAACCCTAGTGGTTGATTAACATAAACCTCTTCCTCTAATATGCCATTGAGGAAGGTGACTTGACATACATTTGAAATACTAGCCATTTGTTCTCAGTTGCAATAGCTAAAACAACTCGAATGGTATCTAACCTTGCTACTGGAGAAAAGGTTTCACCATAGTCAACACTAGGCTACTGAGAAAAACCTCCGACAACAAGCCTTGCTTTATGCTTCTCTACTTGTCCTTTCTCATTCAACTTTGTCTTGTAAACCCACTTGACACCAATGCTAGTTTTTTCTACAGGAAGATCAAGAAGATCCCATGTCTTATTTCTCTGAATTGCATCAATTTCTTCATTCATGGGCTACACCCAATGCTCTTCTTTCACTGCTTCTTCAAAATATGTAGGCTGACAAGACAAAAAGGAAAATTGAACTTGTTGATCCATGTCATTATCTCCCTCATAAACGTCTTTTAAACTTTTTGTTCTCTAATTTCTTGTAGAAGAATTTGTTTCACTACTAGAAGAAGAATTGTTTTTTGGTTGTTCTTCTTGTCCTTCCACCTATAATCTTGTCAGCCAAATTGGAGGAGTTGGATTGTTAGATTTTTAGGTTGGGAGGTACTCCGCATGTTTTGTCTTGAATGTATATGTTACCTTATGTTTACATTACTAGGCACTTAACTTTGTAATGGGTTTTTATAAAGATGTTTTAAAGCGGTTCTCTTATTAAAGTGACTTTTTAATATAGTGTACCTTCAAATTTTAAAGTGATTTTATTTCATAAAGTACACTTCTGAAATAAAGTGAAATGTACTTTAATATTTTAAGTGATTTATTTTGGAGGGAATGGATCATGACCCTTGATCTTGAAAAAGGCAAGATCTAATCTTGGCCTTTGGATTTAGGGTTGGGGAAGGTGAAAAGACACTTTAGAGGGAAAATGTCATTTTCAAATTTATAAAAGAATGCATTGGGTAGTGTGAAAAACACATCAAGAAGACATCGAGAGGAGATTGAAAGATAATTTTTTTAGTAAGCTTGAGAGAGGAAAGAGGGAAGCAAAGAGGGCACATTTTCCAAGGGATCTAGGGCACAAATCCCAAGGAAGAATTTATGTTTTGTTGTTGAGCTATTTTTCTGTTGTTGGAGGTTGTACTGTACGGTTCTGTACAGTCCGTACAATAAGAGGAAAGGGCACAAAAATTGAGGTAGGGATTGGCACAAATTTCGAGGTTGTTTTGATGTTGTTGGGTTGTACAGAATAGTTCGTACAACAAATTGTTGGCTCTGTTTTCGAGGAGCTGCAATTTCTAAGAGGGTTGTACAACAGTACGGACTTGGCACAGAAATCAAGGCAGATTTTGGTGGCATTGTTTGAGTGTTGTAAGTGATTTCTCTTAGCTGGAAATGTGATTTTCTAGTTGTTATGTAATTTCCTGAAGCTGAATAATAAGATCTCTCTCTCTCTCATTGGGTTCCCCCACATTGGGGTTTTCCCTGACATTTACCTAAATTTGTGAGTTTTATGGGTTGTTGTCTATTGTGTTTATTTCCACTGCATATTTACTTAGAAATGTGTATTTCTTCTTATGGTAATTTCTGAATATGGGTTTGAGACATTTCATAAGTTCATGAAAGACAGTTATCTCTAGGTTGCTAAGTGTTTGACAGAAATTTTAGCTTGTTGATTTTTGTCATTAAAAAACTACATGGATCTCCTAAGGTTTTCTCCTTTTCTTTGTTTGCTAAATCATCTTCTTTTTCACTCCAAGATTTATCTTGTAGGAACTTGACATCTCTGCTCAGTACAAATTTCTTGGAGATTGGATTGTACAATCTATAATAGGCTTTGGATTGTTCACTGTATCCAGTAAAAATACACCTCTCCCTCCTATCATCAAAATTGCTTCTCAATTCCTCTAGAACATGAGCATATGAAATGCATCCAAACACTCTAAAATGAGAGACACTTGATTTAGTACAACTCAATCCTTCTTGAGGAACCTTGCCGTTCACACTCATTGTAGGATATCTGTTCAATATGTATATTGAACATGCTAAAGCTTCGGCCCAATAATCATTAGATAAATTATTGATCCAGATGGATATTGGTGGCCACCCACCTTTTCCAATTGGCTCAAAATAGTTTTCTGGCAATTTTGGTAATTTACTATTTTTAGCATTTTTTTGGATCCTGAACTTCCGGAGCTGTTTTAAAGCCCTAAACAATGTTTTTTGGGAAAACAGGGAGCAACATGGAACGAAGTTAATGTTGCTCACACAAAATTTGTATTCCTCGGATAGATATTTCTAACGGTGTATCGAGTGCCCCAAACATAGATCATATGAAAAAGTTATGCCCCTGGGAAGTTGACGTATCAACTACCCCCATCGGGGCCCAAAAACCTTTTGGCTTTTCATCTTCTGGGGTTAGGTTTTTGGATTTCCTTATGTTAAAAAGTCCCTTAGAGCCTCATTGTAACAATCATCTTCTTGCGAATGCGAGTAGCCGTCACATCTCTTCTCAAAGATAAGCTTCCACCATTCTAGCGAGTCTTTCACTCTGTATTTTTATAGTCTCTGTACATTTCTTTCATTAATAGAAATCGTGTATTACTGTATCTCTATGTTTATGGTTGCATATCTGATACATTTATGTTATATTGTTGGATATCCGATACATCTCTGTATATTTCTTCATTATATCTCCACTCTTATTTCGTGCCAAAAATAATCTGGATCAATTATTTTCTTTGAACATGCTCCTGGCCATATTCACGATAGTCCTGTTTTTCCTTTCGGATACTCCATTCTATTGTGGAGTGTACCTTGTTGTGAACTTCCTCTTAATGCCTTGTTTCTTGAAAAATATTGTAAATTCATGTGAATCATATTCACCTCCTCCATCTGACCTAAGCACCTTGATGTATTTTCCACTCTGTTTTTCAACCAAAGCTTTGAACTCTATGAACTTTGAGAAAGTTTTAGATTTGTTCTTGAGAAAGTAGACCCAAAACTTCCTACTAAAATCATCAATAAAGGTTAGACAGTAAAAACTTCCCCCAATGGATTGGGTTTGCATGGGACCACAGAGGTCTGTATGGACTAGTTCTAGATTCTCTTTTGCTCTATAAGAAGCAGTGGGAAAGCTATCTCTATGATGCTTTACTAGAATACAATTTTCACATGGACTAGATTGTTCATTTATCACTGGCAATCCCTTGACCATTGACTACTTTTGTAAAACACTAAGACTCTTGAAGGGTAAATGACCATACCTACAATGCCACAACCAAGTTTCATCTATGCTAGGTACATTTTGAGCATATGACTGTGACAAATTCACACTTTTCAAATTTAATGGAAACATTCTATTTTTGGTCATTTCCACCTTTGCTATGAGTCTCCTACTGGGCAGATTATCTAAGATGAAGCAAGTAGAGCCTTTAAATTTGACATCATATCCATTTTGACTTAACTATCCTACACTGATCAAATTATGCTTAAGATGTGGTACATAGAATACATTATGAATTTATTTCAGTTCATTTTGTCTACTTATGACAAGAACAATACCTTTACCATGGGTTTGAAATTTAGAATCATCACCTAGCTTAATTTTTGATGTGGTCGAACTATCTATGCTGAAAAATAATTTTTTGTTACTCGTCATATGATTGTTGCAACCACTGCCTAGCAACCAAAAATCCTTGTTGTGATCTTCGGTGATCTGGCATGACAGGAACATTACTTCAAATGTCCCTTCTTCAATGTTGGAGACATTGGCTCTGCCTTTGTTATGATATGATAGCTTCTTCCTACATTCACTCTCATAATGTCAATGCTTCTTGCAATAGAAGCTTTGAATGTTGGACTTGTCTGTCCATTTTCTTCCTCTCCATCTCTGACTATGAGAATGTCCATGATGGTCTGATTGTCGTGATTGTTCAAGAGGCAAAATTTCTTTATTATGATGAGAACCTCATCCTCTTCGGCCTCAGCCTTGGCCTCTACCTTGACCTCTTCTTCCTCTTCGTCGGCCTCTACTAAAGGAAGCATGAGTCTGGAAGGCGTTTTCCAAGGACTCTTCCTCCATGATGAGCCTTGAATCATGAGACAGAAAAGAACCCATCATTTCATCAACCGTCAATTTGGATAGATCTTTGGACTCTTCTATGGCTACAACCACCATGGAAAATTTCTTTGTTAAGCAGCACAACACTTTCTCAACAATCTTTTGATACGTTATTTCCTCAGCATGAATCTTGAGTTGATTCATGATTCCAAGCAGCTTGGTCATAAAATGATCAATATTCTCAGTTTCTTTCATCTTTAAGTTTTCAAACTCTCTCCTAAGAGTTTGAAGTCGAACGGTTTTGACTTTTTCATTACCTTAGTATGCCAAATCCATAATATCCCAAGCCTCTTTTGCATTGCTTGCGCCTGTCATTTTTGGAAAAATTGTGTCTTCTACTGAACTTTGGATTCTAGAAACTTTGCATTTGTTTCCTTCTTTCTTCATGCTTTGAGAGCATTCCTCTTATCATTGTTCATTGTTGTTACAGTAGTTTGTTCAAGTTCCATGAAGCCACTCTCAATCATTTCCCAACATTCTTAAACTTGCAGAAATGACTTCATTTTGATAGACAAAAATTCATAATTTTTGGTTGTTAACACGAACCCTTGCATTTGCCATCAATTGTTGTTGGAAGTCATGGTTTTGCGCTCCCTCTTTTTGGCTTATATTTTGAACATTTTTTTTTGGTTGGTCGTCTATCCTCCACTCTCTGGATGCCACCGAGAAAAATAGTGTAACTGAGCGAACTCGATCGCTCTTTCTCCACTTTCTAGGGATGACCAAAAAAGGCTCGGTTGCTCCTTCTGAACTGGCTACGTGTGACCAAAATGGCCTGGTCGCACCTTATGAACTGGCTAGGGGTGACCGAACAAGCCTGGTCGCACTTTGTACTAAGGTAGGGGAAAACCGAACTAAAAACCCAAAATTTTTGAAGAGTTTTTCTTCAAAATTCTCCAATCTCGAAGAACATTTCCCTTTACTCTTCGAAGAAAATTGCTCTCCACTCTATGAAGAAGCTTAACCCTAATACCATGAAACAATTGGAGCACACAACAACCGCTACTTTCTCATCATTAACAAAAGCATAAGTAGATTACAATGCACAGTCTAACTAACTATGTAACCAAATTTTCTAAAAATAACATCACAAATTTGCTGGGAGTGACGTTGCGGTCTCCATCACAATCTTTAGGGGGGTTTCTGTATACAGAGGAGGATCCTCGATGGCCATTTGACGTCATTCGTCGACTTTGGGAAGAGAGGAGGCCACCAGTTGGTGGCTCCCAAGAGCACCAGTCGCATCATCAATGTGGGCTTAGTAACATCTCATCCAGTGATATTCGCAGTATTCTAAACATTGTATCTTTTTGTTGATTTTGCATGAAATTTGGTGATGAATGTTGGATTTGCAGATTTGACTGGTTAAGTTTGTATAATCAGAGTGTTTTAGGGATTTCTCATCAAGTTGAATATATTTATGCATTCAGAAACACAATTTAAATAACAGAAAATAAAGATTTTATCCAAATTTACATTGCCCAAAAAACCCAAAAGTAAAACTTTTATCCAACATCCAGATTTTCTCTAACTACTAACTATCTATTTTTAATATAAAAAATAAAAATAAAATTTATAATAATAATAATAATAATATAAATAAACCATAAACACCAACATAAATAAACAACAATATTTTCAAATATAAAATATATTATACAAAAGATTATTTTAAATTTTTTGTTTAAAAATGTAATGCTTAAAAATCCTTTTGCATTTAAAAATTGTTAACTCTATTATTTACATAGTTATCAATTATTAAACTTTTTGAAAACATTTAATTAAAGTAGGAGTTACAACTCTAAATAAAAATGATTTTGTCTAACTATTCTGCATTTTAACTTTTTTTCAAACAATTTTACATAAAAAATAAATAAAATCTAACATTACACAGACCTTATCTATAACTTTAAAGGAAATATAAACACCATTTTATAATAATATTTTTTTATTTACTTATTTAACTCTCAAGTTAAAAAATTAACTTAATAGCTTGCACTCAATCATTGTAATTCTAAATTCTAAGAAGAGATGCACATCAATAGCTTGCACTCAATCATTTTGAAATAACTTAAAGTTGCGGAACACCAAAATTCCACTTAAATTATCCATAAGCAAAAATACTAAATCAAACATAATAAAGTTATGCAAAAGAAGATTAAAGTGACTATATGTGGGGTTTGCAAAAACAATAATAACATGGATCCAAGTATTTCATTAAAAGTGAGTGGAAAATTTTCATGAGAAGAAAATTAACCACTTATCTTGAAAGAGTGAAAAGTTAGAGGTAGGCCAAAGTACAATACACATTACAACTTATTAGGTAATAAACAATTGTTGATAGAAAATATTTTCTCCAACAAATATTTGATGTTTTTCATTTCCTTGTCATTTTATAAGATATTTATTATTATTATTAGTTTCAGTAGAAGGTGTAGAGGGACTATAGCAATGGATAATTCGTTGACTTTATATTAATATGTTTTATGACTATAAATTTTGGCATCATCTTTATTGTTAGAACTATAAAACTAAAAACATTATTTTTTATATAATAAAAAAACTTTATATGTAGTCATCTCATTGGATAATAGATTAGAAGTCGTAATTCCCAATACTCTTTAATTCATGACGATCTTGAATTAACACATATAGTTTCTTATATATCGCTCGAAGGTGGATTAATACTAGCATTAATTTGAATGTTTGTCTTGACATTTTCTCGTCCGAGTAAGTTATAGAGAGATTTTTGTTTTGAAATTTTGTTTGAATTGCGAGCATGTGTGAAAAATTCAGATTACAACAAAATCATAACTAATTATAGAGCGAAAATTATTCCAAAGCTTCTATCCAGGCTCCAATGCTCAACTACTTTGTTTAGCCTTGCACTTTGGGCTTATCTTTTGACAAGAACATGGAAAAGCCCCAGAAAGGCTTAACACAATAATATAAAATGTTCAGAGCTTACGTGTTTTTATTCTCACATTGACTTTGTTGTAAGAACCCAACGCCATAGAGATCACATATCTAGGTTGGTGGTTCAACCAAATATGTTCTATTGTCTGTTACGAAAAAAAATATCACCAAGGTTGGTGGTTCAACTAAAATTGTTCTATTGGTTGCAATACAAAGATATAAGGTGGTTCAACTAAATTTGTTATGTTTTTTGCAATACAAAAATATGAAATATGATGACACAGTGATATATATTATGGTTGCATTGCATATGTCAAAATGCGTTGCACTTGCACCCATTGAAAGAAGAACTTATGCCAACTTTTAAAACGCATTGCTTTGTACCGCCATTGAAAGAAATTGTTGCTGTGGGTTGAAAATTATTTTGGAATTGATCTTAGTTTGAGTGCTAATTAACGCATATGGTGGCATTTCTTGTCGGATGGGGCTCTTTAGAATAAGTTTCAGAAATCACCAATTCAAAAAAACGATGAACTCCCATCATTGGTGGGTTTTTCTAATTTAACAGATAACTTAATTGTTAGTTTGTTTACCTAAATTTACCTACTTTTTCTTTA
>JASDQU010030247.1:0-18837 GCA_032191745.1 Picea mariana | reverse complement strand
AAGAGTATGGGTACATTTTGGGATCCCACAAACCATTATCTCAGACCATGACAGTTAGTTCTTCAACTCATCCTAGTCGAGCCTTTGGTCATTGTTGGATACGAAGCTCACCAAATCCACCGCCGTCCACCCCCAGACAGATGGCCAAACTGAGGTCGTCAATCAGATGGTCGTAGATATCCTGCACATGTACAATTGAAACACCCCCGCACATGGGATGAGATTCTTCCCTATGTCCAACATAGCTACAACCGAGCCCTGCATAGCTCAACTGACCACAACCCCTTTCAGGTGGGGTTGGGATTCCAACCATTCAGCCCCATGGATGTTGCACTACCCTTGGCGACCACCTCGGTTGACTTGTCCCCTGCGCCACCAAAAGTTGACAAAGCCACCTGGTTCATTGAGCGGATCCAACACATCTGCCAACAGGTTCAGGATATTCTACAGAAGTCTAATTCCAAGTACAAGCAGTGCCATGATCAACATCGGGTGCCACATAAGTTTAAAGTGGGTGACAAAGTTTAGTTTCATTTGGAGAAAGAACGCCTTACAGGGCCCCATCGGAAGCTTCACCCACTCCGTTATGGGTCATACACAATCACCAAGGTTTTGGGTGACAATTCTTTTGAGCTCAACATTCCCCCCTTCCTTGGTCTACATCCAGTCTTCAACGTGGCTCTCCTTCGGCCATATTTCCCACCATTAACGGACACTTCAGAGATAGCAGAGCAGTTGACACCAACAAAGCTCAACCCTGACTGCATGAAATAAGAATTTAGTGATCAGATTGTGGACACACAGATCAAGGGCACTCGACAACAAAGGATCCAACTTTATCGAGTCGTCAAAGCAGGGAAGCTCCTGCACCAAGGCAAGTGGCTCACCTGGGGCCAAATTCAGCAGAAATTTCCTCATCTGATGGGGGAACTCAATGCAATGGAGACCATTGCTTCCTAAGGAGGGAGGATTGATCCAGGTGGATATCGGTGGCCACCCACCTATTCCACTGGCTCAAAAAACAATTTTCCACCTTTGCAGTTTTTCGGGTTCCAAACTTCTAGGGTCGTTTTGAGGCCCTAAACGATGCTTTTTTGGGGATTTGGGGCCCTAGTGAGTAGTTGAGGCATTGAACTGGGTCAGTCAAAAATTGTTCTTCTTGGTTAGATCTTTCCAATGGGATATCGTGTGCCTAAAACTGAGATTGTATGCAAAAGTTACGACCCTAGGAAGTTGATGTACTAACTTACCCAAACAGGGCCCACATGACTTTTGGCGCTTCATCTCCTAGGGTTAGGTTTTTGGATGTCTAGGGTTTTTGAAATTCCTGTTTATTGTAAAATTCCTTTAGAACCTCACTATAACCATCTTCTTGTGAATGAGCGTAGTTGTCACATCTCTTCTCAGAGATAAGACACCACCATTCCAACAAGCTTGTTTTTCGCTGCATTTTACAGTTTCAACTTATTTCCTTATTGAATAGAAAACCGGTTTTATTGTATCTCTGTTATTCTGTGTTAAGAATATTTTAATAATGTATATTCATTTTGTTCTGATCATAAAATCCAGATCAATTGAAGAATGTTAAGGTATGAGTCTAGGTGCAACCATGAAGGCTTGGGAATCCACTACAAGGGATCCACTCCTACAAATCAGAATTATCAATGGAATATGGGGGTAAGAGTATACCATTAGTGGATGAAGTAATGAAGGTCCATTCACTTTCGAGGATACCAAGGTACAAAAAAGTAATTACTTTATGGGAAGAGTTGTTAAAAAAGGAATGGTAAGTCCATGTGCTAGTGTTCTGATAAAAAGGACCCGGTGTATACATTGAGACCAAATCTATTATAAAAGGAATTGATTATCAAAATGATAAGCATTAAAATAAGGAGAGAAGCTTAATGCATACATAAAGATAGAGTGCATCATCTCTAGGGATTGGCTATGCAATTATGGAGTAGTGCTACCCTTATGCTTATTAGAGTGTGTAGTGGAAGCATAGTATGAAGGTCACCACTTCAAAAGTGAAGAAATGAAGTTGCATATAAGTTAAAAAGGTGACAATAGATATATAAATCCATACATGTGCATATTGGATCCAGAAGAATGTAATCAGGTTTCAAAAACAATTTCATGTAAAAGGAAGAAAGATTTTAAGGTGGAGTCAAGCCCTTGAACATCTTCAGTCAATAAGAAAAATAAATAATGAGGTGGATGTCAAGCTAATAAGGGTGCATGGAAACAATTCATGAGGGATGAAAACAATAGAAGAGGATTGTTAATGTATTCCAAAAGTGTTGAAAGTAATTCCCAAGTAGCACGAAGATATCAATACAAGAGGAATGTAAACAAGACAAAGAAGTTATTGAAGGGAAATCAATAAGAGACTATGAAGAAGAAAATAGTTCTATGCTTGGTATAGAATGCAAAAGAGATGGTACATGGAAAGCATCCATCTCAAGTGGAAAAGATCCATGGGAAACATTCTAGGGGTTGGAAGTATCACTGGAATTTATGATGGAAATTAAAAGCAGTGTTAATTTTTCTAGGTAATACTATGCAATTGAAAAAGAAGACATGTGTGCATCATTATGGCATGCTCGAAGTTGACTATGCATGTCAACTCGAAACCAAATGGGTCAGGAAAAGAGAAAAGAATGATTCAAGCAACTACAAGTGTTGAAGTGTTTAGAGAGGGAAAAATGAAAATCAATTTGGTCCAACAAAGTAAATGGATTTTGAAGACCCAAGGTCAATAAGAGAGCGTGAGTGGTTATGTGATTTGATCATGTGGGTGCCGGGTCAGAGGGATCTAGAAATTGAGGAATGCTGAAATTTAATATCAGCATAGTATGTGGTGGTAAAAGAAAAAGTATCCAAGAGTGATTGAGTTGGAAAAGTACTCGGGGAAGAACCAAGCATGTACAATGATTTCGGAAAAAGTACAAAGGGATACAATAACTCAATAATACTTGAGATAGCCAAGAAAAACAAGGAAAAGTGGTACAGGGAGAAAGAGGTTGTTGCAATTACTGCAGCAACGTTTATGTTATGGCTTGTTGGACAACTATACATAGTACATAAAATGGAATACATATGCATTTATGAGCATGTTAGTGAAACAATATTAATGCATATAGATATGTTGTAATGAATGTAGATTTGTTATATATATGATTATGAAAGTTGCTAATGACAGTTTTTGTGCTAGGAAAGAAATAAGTATTGCATGGTTGCAAGTGTTGTTGATAAGGTTGCTACATATGGAAGACATCCATATGAAGGGAGCTCCTACTAATAACAACTAGCCAAGTAGCATTGAATTTATATAATGGAAGTTATGTAGGTATGCATTTTACGAATTTATGCTACATAATTGTTGAAGGGAATTTAGGTAAAAATTCCCTCAACCAAAGTTTAATATATAAAATTACATTATTGCATAATTTTAATGCATTAATGGAAATAAGATACCACTAGGTGTGGCAAAGGATAGAGGTCTGTAATAATTATAAAAGTTGCTTGTATTTTGAATGCATACATTTGATGTAATAACATATTATGGATTTGTTGGTTATGAGCTAATAACCAAAGCAATAAAGGGTATGACCCTGTTATAGGGATGAATGCTAGTAAAGCTAGTCATGTATGAGGCCATGACATGGTTGGATATGGATAGGCTATGTACCACACAAATATCCAATGAACTTCCTATTTCTAAATAATGTTTGTATTGCAACCTTTGTGATAACACTAATGAACACCACAAAATTATATTCTCGGTGTAGTGTTCTGGTCAGAAAGGAAGGCATCCAAATAGTTGAGTAGGTAATAGGAAATGTATGGAGAATGTGGCAAGGAATTGGAAAGACTTTCCAATTTACCATGGTAGGATACATGAATTAGATAAATGACATTATGAAGTCAATGCAAAGGTGCATTGAATAGATATGCATGAAGAGTTGCACTCATGCATAGTGTGTAATTGGTAGAGTTACACTTATGCATGATAAAATTGTTATGCTTGAATGAATTTGTGGAATGCATCTTTGTGAATGCATATATATATATATATATATGGGAAATGATTATGCTAACATCTAAAATGATGTAATTATTACTAACTCATGAGGTTGAGAACATTTCAGGAGTTGTTAGCTAATGCAAAAAGGGAGTTGCAAGTTAAAGTAGTCACAAGAAATATATGTCAGAAGAACGGAGTAAAACCTTGGATCCTGATAATATATATGCAGAGAATGATAATTTAATTATAGATAGTAAATAGATTATTAGTTGTGATTGAATTGTTAAATATAAACAATTATAAGATCACTTTGTAAACTTTGAAATTGTCACAATACAAGTATATGGTATATTATGCAAGAAGCACTAATAATCTATTGGTTGAATGTAAGATGGCAGCATTGTGGGAAAAGTAGCCTCCAATATGGTGTTGTAGAAGGCCATAATAAAGACTGATGCTTGTTGTTGCAATAGCCAAGAAAACTATGAGAAAGATTTTCATATTTTGGGAACAAGTTGAATTTTCTCATGAAACAAATTTGAATTTCTAAACAAAATTTTTATAATATTGTCTCATAATGACTGTATGTGTATGATGCAGACGAGATAATATTTATTGAAGCTGGCATGCCAAAGAAGAACAACTATTGACGAAGACACTAGAGCCCTATACATGTAGAAACTTGGTGGGTTCCGTTAATGAACTAGCGCTCTCCTTGTGTGTGAAATCCTTGGAAAGATGGATCGTTGAAGGACTGTGCAACAGTGAAAAGATGCTTGAGCCTAGAAAGGTGAGTGCAAAAAGGAAGAGGCAACATGAGAGTGATATAGTGGGTTAATTTCTTGCCTGGGGTAGCTTTGTGGAATAGAGCAACGAACTTTCAGCTAAAGTATGAAGACATGAATCTGGTGCTCGAAAACAAAAGAGCACCAAAAAGACAACAAGCTTCCAATAGCAAAGGCATGGATATTTTTGAAGAATTTTGAATCTATATGTTTATAATGCACTAAGGATAGTTCATAAATAAGGGGGAGGGGAATGTAATACCCAGGGTTAATCCCAGTGTAATTGTACATATGTTTTATAGGATGGTGAGCCAAAATGTTATAGGCCAGAGTGCCTATGTGCTTATTAGGTTGGAGAGCCTAGATTTCTAAAAGGTCAGCGTGCCTATTATTGTAATTTGTAATCATACTCATATATTAATAAAAATACACCACTGCTACAGAACGACCCAACAAAAGAGATGGGGGGATAAACTCCACTAGAAAGGGAAAGGGGGGCTAAGAGTCTAGGAAAAAGAGCTAAGTTAAGGGGGCTTAAGCTCAATGGAATATTATATTAATATTCCTTAAAGATAAAATTATGGATATGAATATATCCTAAGTTTTTAAAGTGGGGACAAGGGGGTTTCCTTGAGTGCCATGTGTCATAAAGGGCACATGCATATATATTTGGGGGATTTAGTACATTTCCCCATCATTGATTCATTCATTCCTTCATGATTCATACTAGGGAAGTGGACTCTGCAACCATACCTATATGTGGCAGTTGTTTCTAGCTGGTGACTTAAAGAGGTAGGTTTTCAGGCTCGTGGTCGAAGAAGCAGGTTGTCAAGCTTGAGGTCGAAGAGGTGGGTTGTCAGGATCATGGTCGAAGAAGCAGGTTTTCAAGCTCGTGAGAATTCTCTCTAGATGAGGGAACTGATGGGAATTAATTCCCAAGGTGCCAAGTTGCAGCTACAAGGCTCTAAGACTCCCTGTCCAGCCTGTTGTTGAAGCCTCAGAAGGGAAGTGGGGTAGTCAAAGGACTATTGAGAAGAGAAGGGGAACACTTCCTAGGGTGGGACAAGCATGTGGAGGATGAGGGATTGTAGGTTGGTTGCTAGAGTTGGCACCTAAATTTGAGAATTTTTGTTGATTGACAGACCTTAGACTGGCTTAGGACTTCATTTTCCTGGGTAGAGTTTAACCCCAACTCGGAGGTGACCCACTGCTAAGATTATGAGCAATGTGGTCTATGGTTGGGAGGAAAATGGAAGGTTTGCATGCAATTGGTGTTTAATTCATAAAAAATAAGTGTCTCTTATGTGTTATTTTAATTATTGTGTGTGTAATTATCTATTTGTTATTATGGAATTTCTGTAATAATCATTATTTATGAATCATTATGGTTTGTTGCTTAACTCTGGTCATATACAGAGAAGTTCTATTTAATTAAATGGTATCAAAGGATATTTTTTAGTTTATGTTAATGGGGACATTACATAGTATATCAGTAAATTTAATTGGTATCATAATTTGGAAATTTCGTGTGGTGTGTCCCATACTGGGTGGCTGGAAACATTAAAAAAATAGTGGAATTGAGGAATACATTGGATCTACGACGTGAATAAAATATTGAATAAGGAAAAACTAAGGGGAGAGATAAAGAAGAAAGATGTTATATTACACACAATGTTACATGTCAAATTCATGTTTGAGCATGGAAAAAATTATATATCTCGTTTATATTAGGTTGTAGAAAGCACCTTTCCATATAATCAAAATAGATCAATTGTAATTTATATTAATAGTTTTTTGTATCTTTGATACTTGATACATATGAGGTTAAAATGAATCTATATTAATTTATTTATAGTTGTTATTTAACCATTCCCTTCCTCTATGTATTGAAAAAAGAGACAATCTTTCCCTAGTAATTATATTATGTGACTTGAATCATACTAAAAGGTATATGTTCATCCTTTCAGTTATGTTCTTCAATATTAGTTAGGCTAGGGTGCTTTATTGAATATTTTCTGGATTATTTATTCACCATGTTGAATAGGTGAATGTTGAAAGGAATTGTCAACAACAAGACGCTTAGGTTGTTTTGTATTTGATCATTCTCACTAGGGAAGCTACCAAGCAGGCTTAACACCTAAAGGACTATGTTAAACTATTGTCCTTTAGAAAATCAATATTATAATTAAATCAACTTTCCTTGCTTCCCGTTGAACATAGAGATTGCCCATAATTTGATTGATTTTGGAGTGTTGGAATTTGTTATTTCTCAAGGACTATATTGCTCATGAGCACACACAGTATTTTTCAATTGAACATTGAGATCATGTTTACTTTATTTTGTCATTTTGAAATTTGGCACTCAACCCTTGAGATTGTAATCAAACTTTCTACAATTTCAAGGTTCTGAAATTTGGCATTCAACCCAAATTCCCTGCCCCCTATGCACATTGAGATTTTAATCAATCTTAACAATTTTGAAGGTATTAACTATTTACTATGGAATTTTATATGATTTATTGATAAACATATAGTGACATGGAAGCTCCCAATTTTTCGAAATTTTTAGTTAAGTTTTTGTTAATTTTGAAGAAAAAATCATCCTTGTTATCTATGTCTTGAACAAATTTATTGGAATTTTGAATTGGTTGAGTATATTTATCTGATGGTCATTGTCTAGGCAAAAGTATTTATTTTTATGGCACCATGACATTAGTCTTGAATTACTCTGTGCCATGATTTTTTGACATGCACTCAAAATGGCCCTGCAGATTGTTATCAATCTTGTTACAATTTTAAAGGTTGTTATTATTAGTCCCTGCCATAGGCGTAGAGGGACTATAGCAATCAATAAATCGTTGACTGCATATTACTTTGTCCTTTGACCCAAAATATTTGCACAATACCTATTGTTGGAGCTATGGAAATAAAAACATATATTTTTATATAATAAAAAGTAACATATATGTACTGATCTGATTGGATAAGAGATTGGAGGTCTTATTGCCGACTTCGCTATTCCCAATGTACTATATGGAAACATATCCAAATTTTTTCTCGTAGTTAGTATGTTTTAATCATATATTTTTCCTATATCTTGCTTCAAAGTTGATTATTGCTAGCATTAGTTTGAATGTTTGTATTAGCATTTTCTGCTACCCGAATATATCCACAAGTTTTGATATGTAATAAACATATTGAAAAGTTTTGATATCCAAGATTTGTAGTGATTGAGAATTCCAAAGTTTATAGCATCTTTGGTGGATGTATATTTCTTAAAATGTATTGACACTTTTTCCGAGATGCGTTAATACGACTGACTGTGTAAATGTTCACATGACGCGGCATTCTGTAACACCCCTGACAGCTTAAATGTTTGCATTCCGCGAGGTGCTTAGACAGCCTGAAAGTCTTAAATGTTTATGTAAATACGGTTCTCGGAGTACATTTTTCCTCGAAATTTTCTATATAGTTACAGTGAATTTGCACTTGATTGTCTACCGCCAGTTCAATAGCCATTGTATGTTTCGTCCTTGTTCTGCCATTGAAGCTACATACATTCTTTATTGGTTCAGTGACTGCTTCTTCTTCGCTAGTTTGTCGGTTGCTGCCATTGTATGCTTCATCCTCGTAATCATTGAGGCTACATACATTGTTTACTAGTTCAGTGAGTGGTTTTTGTTCGTTGGTTTCTCAGTTGTTGCTTGTTTTTGTTTCGCTGGTGATTCGAGTTGTTCTTCTGCATTTCATCATTTTAGAGTAAGTTTTGATGCAGTGGTTTCATTTTGTATTCCTTGTTTGTTTTTTAGTTTGCAGTTTGCAAGTAAGAATATTTGCTTATTTGTAGTCGCATGTTCCTTGTGTGTTGTTGGTTCCTTTTCTATTCGGGTTATAGTTTCGTAATCGTTGGAGATACATATGTTGTTCACTGCCTCGGTGGTTCTTGTTGGTTCGTTGGTTCTCGGGTTGTTGGTTCTGTTTGTTTGGCTGGGGTTTGCGCTTTGGGGCGCTGGGGGTGTAGTTTGGCCTCTTCGTGCTTTCTCGCTGGTTTATTTTCTTTGATTCGGCCTTGCAGGGTTGGGGTGCAATGGTGGTGGTTGGAGCTTTTTTTTTTGGATTGTTATTGTTTTCTTTGGGGCGCTTTACAGTGTTCAACCCCTGTACCCATCAGTGGATATGCAGTTGTTTTATTTTCCATGTCTGTCGAAGTCAAGAACTGTTATTCTGTGAGATTTTCCTGGTGTTGTAGTCCTGCCATGAAAGAAAATAGTTGCATGAAAAATTGTTCAAGGATTACATGTGAAGTTACAATACCCGTTGTTTTTTTGTTGGAATAAAGCATATGTATGCAGGGTACATTTATAAACCATGTATGGTCAGATGTGTGGATATGACATGACATGTCCTTTCTCCTCTACATAGACTGGTGTGCGCAAAATGCAATTTTTGTTGTTCTTGACATATGATATGTGCAACAAAGATTCTACAAGATTATATTTTCATGTCTGGAAGCATGTGTGGGTAATTAGCCACAGAAAACTGAGAACTTGTATCGTGTGCACAACAGTCTGTGTAGAGGATAAAGAGCATGGATAGAGGGCATATGTGGATAAATTCCCAGGGAAAAGCAGAAATCGTTTAGCTGCGACCATCCAGTTGCGTGATATTTTGTGCCTTGTAATATATTTTGGCCAGGGAAAAAAATTGTACATGTTTACAACCATGGATAGAGAAGCACAAAGGTTCATGTTTCTGCCTTTGTAGACTGTTCATTGAGTTAGTTTTTTTCTATGTACATATTGCTTTTTCTCCACTGAATACCAGCTTCCATTGATGTTCATTAAATTTTGTGGGTTCCCAAATTGAAACAAACAGAGTAGCTGGAGAAAAGGAGAGTCTCGACTGCATCGGCTGAAGAGGATATAAAAAGGTGCATGCTCGTACTATTGTTTCATATTGCATTGTTTTTTATTTCATTTATGGTCTGGATATGTGTTAAGCTAGTTGTGTGCCTTCCTACATGGTAAGTTTTCTTGGTTGCATACGTTTATTCCTGCATACTAAGCTAGTGCATGTCCATTGTGTTTGCAATGCATTGTTGCATTTAAACAAACATAATGGCTGGACAGGACGAAGGACTCTTTGGCAGGTAAATAGACCTGTTTCTTTTTGTTTTACATGTTAGTTTTCAAACTAACTTGCCTTCCTGTCGATTGCATCTTCCGAGTTGTTGCCTTGGAAAAAACAGGTTGCTTGGACAGGGAGATGAATTCTTCTGTGCAGCAGCAGAGGGTTTTGTGGTACAATCTTCTAAAAGGTATACCAAGTGTGCCGAAAAATTAAAGATACAAACCGGGTGCGGGCATAGAATATAGAATGCATATATTTTCTTAGTCCTGATGTCCATCTGCAAATGCTTGCATCAGAAAAAGTTGGACTAGTGAGATGACCATGACCAGTCATTCATCCCAGACATCGGTGGACCGACAAGGCCAAAGGTAAAGATGCATGCACTCTACTCTTACTATGTTTACTAGAAAAATTTCCTAGGCCATATATTCATCTATGGCATGGCGAATATGCTGATGCCATCTGTAGTACATGGTTTGCAGCTCGCAAGAAGTATCAACAAGTACAAGCAAGACATCGAACCTGCTGCATGTTCCGCAGACTAAGAGGTGTCATTGTAAAACTTTGGCTCCATAGTTCATCAAAAGTATGCGTGTACTTGTAGCACACTACCATTCACTTGAGTTTTCCTGTTCAAAAAATGTCTTCAAGTCTAGAGTTATGACATCCAAAGTACTGTCAATAGAGGCCTTGAACAACAACCAAACTGGACAGGTGTTCGTCGGGGACATAATGGTTGTCTATACCACCTACTTGGACAAGGAAAACAAAAGTAGACCCATTATGCATGCTGATATGATAGACAAGGACGCCACGATGACAATCACACTGACTGTTCCTCCACAACTTGTCTAGAAACATGCAGAAAAGATATTGCCGTGTAATGGGATATCCATTACAAATTTTAGTATATTGCTGAAAACAGTATATGACCGTGGTGATTGTGATCGAATTATTTCGGTCAACGAAACAAGCATTGTGGAAAAAATTCCTCCTATTTGTTCAGAATACCACTTCCTCCCAGACTCGACTATTAGGCAACTTGCACAGAGCATTGATATTTACCCAATGGGAATGATTAGGGTTGTTTTCACACTGCCCAGGAAATTTGGGTTGCAACACATTCTCCATATAAAGGATGGAGAGTCGGACAACGAGAAGGCAATGGTACTACTTTTCATATTCAGTTTTGTTATTTACTTTCACTTCTGCATGTATGTCGAATAAGTTACACAAATATTGCACTGTTCCATGTTGCAGATACAATTGTTCGATACGTATTCAGATTTGTTTTCATCAATAGAACAACAATTGCATAGAGGGCAGATTCCACTTATGTTGTTCAAAAATATAACAAAAAAGAAGGATGCTAGAGAAACGATTTTTTGGACAACCCAGTCAACGTTTGTAACAGAGTTGCGAGCAAATACAGTAAAGTATCTGGAGAAGCTAGCTAGCTCTACAATTGTTGTGCGTATACATTTACAAAATCATCCTCGCTTTGCTTATAGAAATAGCTTTCAACAAATTTTTGAAGCTATTAATTTATTTATTTTTGTTTTAAAGGGGAGAGTGGGATGCAGTTGTGTATTATATTGTTCAATGTATTAATTTCTTTGCTCGTATTCCCAGGTTGAAGGTATTTTAGTTGCAGCCAATGTGTACTCGACCCCCTTTGAGCCTGTTTGTGCAAAATTCCATTCCATTGCCTCTGCCTCTTCTTTGATAACTAATGATACTATTGATTGTCTGTGATGCGATGAAAAATTTCCATATATTTATGGACATTTCCTCAGTGGTGTTATTTGAACCGTGGGAAACACAACCGTGCACTGTACGATCAGGCAGTTGCTGTTACAAAATGTGCTTCTTGTGTTGGCAGAGTTGTCGTATGAAACATATCTACAGAAAAAGGCAAGCAGTGTCTACATGTTGCGGCAACTTCGTATACAAAGCAAATTCACCTTAAATGAGGACAATGCAATTTTGCATGTCGATTGAAAAGGGGGAAAAAAAATTATATGAAACTTTGAGAGGAAACAAAAATACCTCATGTCTCTCTATAATATTTGTTCAACATCCAGATGAAAGTTTGTTTCAATGGAAAACAAATGCGGCGATGTCTTTTCTTTGTATATCAAATTGTTTGGTACAAAGGTCGATGGGTTCTGCTCTATGGAACCTTCTGGGAACTTTCTTGTGGACTGTTTAAAGTATGGTTGGTTCTTGGTTATCTACTTTATCTGTCAATTTGTATACCCTGGAACTCCAGCTGTTCCTTGGATGACACCGAACAGTATAATTGTTTTTTTTAGCCAGCTGGGATGCAGATCCGCTTGGTAATTTCTATGGCATTGTGACACAACTGTACTGTCACTTGCTTTAACAGATTTCCTTCATCGATGAACTTGGTCAAACTATTGTTTTGAAATAATTTGAAATCAACAAATATATAGTGTCCGAACTACGACTGTCCTCACATACAAACAAGAGGCTCTTAAAATACGAATTTGTTGTTGTTTTCACATTTTTGCTTATTCAATGAAGTTAGTCAGATTAATATTCTGGAATAATTTAAAATCAACGAATATTTAGTGTGCGGAATGCAATTGTTCTATCATATGAACAATAGGCCCTTAAAATTCAAATTGGTCCTTGTTATGCTTACGGTTATAGAATTTAAAAAAATATATATTTTCTTTTCTTGATTCTTTTAAGAATAAGCGATTTAACATCCTTTAATAATTTAATGCGCCAACTCTCAAGTCCATCTGTCAATCTGTAAATGGCGGATCTCCGAATGCTATTCGGAGGACAAGGAAAAATGAAACTACAATGTTGCCCCAGGAAGCCCACAAGTTCCTTTGTCAATTTGTATATCGCGGAGTTGTGGGTAGCTTTTGTACAACGCGAAACAATAAAGTCCCAATTTTCAGCCCACGAGCCCGAACAAAAGAGGCCCATTTTCCAGCCTGCCAGCCCCATAGCCCCCGATCAAAAAAAATCACTAAATATGAAATACATACAGAATTGTTACAGGACAATAAAAGTGAAATCTTCAGCGAAGAAGCCCGAGTCCTCTTGTCAATTTGTATATGGCGGAAGTTTGGATGCTATTTCTAGCAGAGGGAATAATGGAGACTCTATTTTCGGCCCGCCTGGCCGTGAACCCACCATCCAAAAACTGCCTAAAAGTGCAATGTTCAGGCAACCAACCTGAGTCCTCCTGGAAATTTGTATATTGTAGTATCCTTGGTGGTATATGTAGGAGAGGGAACAATAGAGACTATATTTTCAACCTGCCAGGCCACCAACCCGTGATCAAAAAACTACCCAAGTATGGAATGAGGAATCCACATATGCTGTATAAAATCTCATTCCATAGTTAATATAGAGACTATGTCCACAAGTCCGCTTGTCAATTTGTATATCGAAGAAGTGAAGATGCTATTTGTAGAACACAAAACAATAGATACTTAATTTTAAGCCCACCAGGTCACAAATCCGCGATCCACGAATCCGCGATCCAAAAAGTGCTCATGTATGGAATGAGGGATCCGCATATGTTCTAGAACAATGTGTTTGTACAGCAGGGAACAATAGAGGCCCAATTTCTAACCCGCCAACCCCAGAGCCCCCGATAGAAAAAAATCGATAATTATGAAATTGATACGGAATCGCTACGGGGCAATAAAAGTCCAATGTTCAACGAAGCAACCCAAGTCCACTTGTGAGTATGAGGGTTCCACATACTTAATTTTCAGCTCGCCTAGCCATGAACCGACGATCCAAAAAATGCCCATCTATGGAATTAGGGAGCTGAATATGTTCTAGAACAATATAAATGCACTGTTCATCCAAGCAGCCTGCAGATCCTCCTGTCAATTTGTATGTTGCGGAAATCTGGGTGCTATTTGTAGGAGACAAAACAATAAACATTGTTTTCGGCCGGCCAGGCCGCGAAACCACGATCCAAAAATTGCCTAAGTATGGAATGAGGAATCCGCATATGCTGTATAAAATCTCATTCCATACTTTATATAGAAGCTATGTCTACAAGCCGGCGTGTAAATTTGTATATCGCGGAAGTGTAGGTGCTATTTGTAGAACATGAAACAATAGATACTTAATTTTCAGCCCGCCAGGCTGCCAACCCGCAATCCAAAAAGTGCCCAAGTATGGATGAGGACTCCGCATATGTTCTACAACAATTCAAATGCAAAGTTTATCCAAGCAACCCATAGGTCCACATATGTTGTAGAACAATGTATTTGTACAACGCGGAACAATAGAGGCTCAATTTCTAGCCCGCCAGCCCCAGAGCCCACGATAAAAAAAAATCGCTAACTATGAAATTGATACGGGATCGCAACAGCACAATAAAAGTTCAATGTTCAGCAAAGCAGCCCGAGTCCACCTGTCAATTAGTATGAAATTAGTGATTCACATATGCTGTATAAAATCTCATTTCATACTTTATATACAGACTTTGTCCGTAGGTCCGTGTGTCAATCTGTATATCGCGAAAGTGTGGGTGCTATTTGTAGGATACAGAACAGTAGATACTTAATTTTCAGCCCGCCAAGTCGCAAACCCGCGATCCAAAAAGTGCCCAAGTATGGAATGAGGGATCCACATATCTTCTAGAACAATACAAATGCAATGTTCAGCCAAGCAGTCCTTAGCGACTCGTGTCAATTTATATGTCACGGACAACTCCAGAGCCCCCGATATAAAAAAATTGCTAACTATGAAATTGATACAGGATCGCAACGGGACAATAAAAGTCCAATGTTCAGTGAAGCAGCTTGAGTCCACCTGTCAATTTGTATATCGCTGAAGTCTGGATGCTATTTGTAGGTGACGAAACAATAGAATGTTTTCGGTGCACCAGGCTGCCAACGCGGGCTCCAAAAACTACCTAAGTATGCAATTAGTGATCCGCATATGCTGTGTAAAATCTCATTCCATATTTTATATACAGATTATGTCCACAGGTCCGCATGTCAATTTGTATATCGTGGAAGTGTGGGTGCTATTTGTAGGATACATAACAGTGGATACTTAATTTTCAACCCACCCACCCGCGAACCCGCAATCCAAAAAAGTTCCCAAGTATGGAATGAGGGATGCACATATGTTCTAGAACAAAACAAATGCAATGTTCAACCAAGCGGCCCGTGGCGACTTGTGTCAATTTGTATGTCACAGAAATCTCAATGCTATTTGTAGGATAGGGAACAATAGAGACTCTTTTTTTGACCCGCCATACTGCAAACCCGCGATCAAAAAACTGCTTAAATATGGAAACAGGGATCTGCATATGCTCTATAAAATATCATGTCGATACTTTATATAGAGACTCATCTCCGCAACTCCCGTCGTCAATTTGTATATCGCAGAAATCTGTGTGCTATTTGTAGGAGACAGAACAATAGAGACTATATTTTTGGCCTGCTAGGCCGCGAATCCAGGATCCAAAAAATGCGTAAGTATGGAATGAGGAATCCACATATGTTGTATAAAATCTCATTCCATACTTTATATAGAGACTATGTCCAGAAGCCTGCTTGTAAATTTGTATATCACGGAAGTGTAGGTGCTATTTGTAGGACACAAAACAATAGATACTTAATTTTCAGCCCGCCAACCCGCGATCCAAAAAGTGCCCAAGTATGGAATGAGGAATCTGCATATGTTCTAGAACAATACAAATACAATGTTCAGCTAAGCAACCCGTAGGTCCTCCTATCAATTTGTATATCGTAAAAATGTGGTTGCTATTTGTAGTATAGGGAACGAAGAATCCGCATATGTTCTAGAATAGTAAAAATGCAATGTTTAGTCAAGAAACCCGTAGGTTGTGCTATCAATTTGTATATCATGGAAACCTGCATGCTATTTGTAGGACACGGAACAATATTCAGTATTTTTTCAGCCCACCAGGCCACGAACCCGCGATAAAAAAAGTGCCGAATTATGGAATAAGCGATCCACATATGCTGTATAAAATATCATGTCTATACTTTATATAGAAACTCATCTTCGCAACTCCCGCTGTCAATTTGTATATCGCGGAACTGTGGGTGCTATTTGTAGAGCATGGAACAAAAGATACTCAATTTTCAGCCCGCCGGGCTGCGAACTCGTGAAACAAAAAGTGCCCAAGTATGGAATCACAGATTTGGATATGTTCTATACAATCTAATGTCCATACTTTATAAAATTACATGTTTAACCAACCAACCAGCAATGTTGAACCAACCAACCCGAAACTCCGCCTATCATTTTGTATCTCGCGGAAGTGTAGGTGTTATTTGTAGGACACAGAACAATAGAGGCTCAATTTTCAGCCCGCCAGGCCGAGAACCCATCCACCAGGCAGAGAACCATCGAGCCTTCACGTCTCCTGGGTATATCTTCTTCCATTTTTCTTTTGTAACCCACCTGACCGCTTTCCATATGCAATAATTAAGCTTTAATGCTAGTAGCCATCCTGCAGCAACCGTTACAGTTGTCATTAATGTCCGAAATTTTAGAGAAGATTTGTCATTGGTACAAATTAAACTAAGATTTGTGCACAAGCATGTTATCCTTTCCAAGTATTCATTTCAAAGGCAACGCGATATTTTTTTTTTTGTCTGCTGACGGGTTGGTGCTTTTAATAAATTTCTGATTCTTAATGTCTTTTCGCCGTCACCACCACCTTCGCACTTTTTTCTAATTGTGCAATTAGTGAGTTGTGATCATCACAACTCATTCCGCACGAACCCTGGAAATTGTCATTGATCAGCGAAACACTCGAGGAGATATTCCATTGATACGCATTCAACCAGACTTTGCGGAGGCTTATATTATCCCTCCCCGATTTTCATCTGAAACATCGTCTCGAGCAAACAAAAATTCTTAATAACTTGTGGTGGCAGTTCTCTCTACACACAGTCAACACATTGGGGCATAATGGCCACAGGTTCCACTATTCCAGGGCATATTCTTACTATTCATATCTCTCTGGCCATGAGAAAAAAACGAGATGGTCCCTTGGTACACCGAGAGATATATTTCAAGCCAAAAAATTTGATGCCAACCTTGGCTGCTTAGAGAACCTGCCCAGTTGCAGTCATGTCTGTCGCAAAACTTTATGCCATGAATTCCAAGCCATAAGAATATGATCTGATGGACGATGATACGGCAATGGATGGTGGCAATGCATAAAATATTCCCACTCCTGGGCCCAAATTGAAATGAACCATAACGAACGGACCTTCCTAGCTTGGTGATTGCAGTCATGACAACACCAAAAGGAGTTTCAGAAGAAAAAAAATGGACAGTGAACGCAACAGCCACTTTGCACTGCCAAAGTACGAATTCCAGAGTTCCAAATTAGTCCGTTTTGGGCAGAAGAGTTTGAATGTAAATCAATCATGTGTTGATGCTTCCAGAGATATATTTCAAGCCAAAAAAATATTGTTTAACATTTTTGGGTATCAGGTGCAAAACTTTCGCTCCTGCAACGCATTTTTCTACTAGTTATCTCCTTCTGCCCATAATGGACTAATTTGGGCCTCTGTAATTGCACGTGCAAGCTATACTACTGAATTTTTTTTCAACTATGAAGAGCTGGTTTCAACTAAGGGCTATTCCACTTGCCCTGAAACCATTTTCGTCTTCTTCCTCAGGCAAAGCTTCTGAAAAATATCAATTTCAGTAGAGGATGATTAACCAAGGAGAAAACTCCAAGGATCTTGCATACTGTGGAACCCATGCCTGTGTTTGTTGAAGATACCTTCAATGTTTTCAACCCAAGAACTAGATCCAATTTCTAAGCATAGATGTACAGTACTCAGTACTTTTCTTATTTTTTTAAATGGATTTGCTATTACGAAATTTTGGCCTTGGACTCTTCGTCTCTGCCACTTTTCTGGGTTTCATGCATGTTATAATTGGCATACTTTGGTGCTCTTGTACTTATTCGATCTTCTGTTTACTAATACCAATGTAAAATGTTCCAGCAAAATCATTCTTCTTGTTTCTAGAGATGCAATTATAAATTTTTAATGCTAATTAGTACAAAACAAAGTTCACTACTTCAGTTGGTATGTCACAGTCATGGAATAATGTATCAAAAACATAACTGCACACACACATTGCAATAAAATGTAATCTTCAACAACGCATTTCCTGGTAACTTGTAGATCATGATTTTGCAACAATGGGGCTTCTTTGAAACCAATTCGCACTTACGAAAAATGTCTTCCACCTTTCTATTTTCCCAATTCATGCGTTTCCAACCACCGCTTCCCCTTTCTTTAAATTGACCCTCTATTGTTCCCTGTCCTACAACTGTCACCCAGAGTTCCACCATATAGAAATTGATAGGAGGACCTCACTGGCTGCATCAACATTGCACCTCTACTTTTCCAGGACCTCCAAACAACATTCGTAGCTCTGCTATATACAAATTGACAGATATACAAATTTGCAACCGTTCTTAGATCATGCCCTTTTCCATATTACTGTTGACCTATCATGCCCTTTTCATGATCTCTTCTGTTTTACACATTTTGCACTCAAAAATTCCGAAACATGAAATTTTACCCTTTTTCGTATTACGGTCACCTATCATGCCCTTTTCCGTGATGCACATTTTTTGCACTGAAAACTTTCAAGAAATACAATTTAACCACCGCTTCCTCGCATATTTACTGGAACTATTGTCAACCCGTTTTGAATCCCATCTGTCCGCTTTCCATACTTCGCCATTTGTTCCAATTTCTTTAGGGAATCGTCCCTTTGCCAGGTTGAAGAAATATTCAGTTCATAGTCATTGTTTCCTGTCCCGACGTCCTTTTGGAATTAACAGTTGGAAATTATATATAAGATCTTATTTCTATG
>JASDQU010030246.1:0-22367 GCA_032191745.1 Picea mariana | reverse complement strand
ATGGAAGCAACACTAATCTAATTGTAGTAGGGAAAAATAAACAAAAATGATCACTAACACAATTATGTTGATACAACTGGAGTTCTACACAATTGAAATTATAGTTGAAATCTAAACTAATGAGTGTATAAGAATCCTGGATTACCTACTCTAATCTAACTTTCTATTTTACTTTTGCAGGAAGAAGTTCTCTACTAATTGCAGAAATAAATCTACTTATTGCAAAAAAGTAATTTACACTTTTATTTTCTTTTACTTGAAAACAAGATTTTAATCTAATGCAGAAAAAGGGAAAGCAGTTCTCCAGTAGTGTTCAAAAATTGATTTTTAATTCTCATGAGACAGATTTATGCGCATCTAACAGGAAGGAACTAGACTGTAACAACAACTGTATTCTAGAATTGTTTTAATAGATAAATCATTCACATTAAAACAACTATTCTGGAATTCAAAACAGAGGGGAATTTGTGAGGAAGATGGGCCCTTTCCTTCTCACTGAATCCTCTCAAAGAAATAGGCTACAGTCTGCTAAAGAAATTCAATCCACTCTTTTATTGATTTGCCAAAATGTTCGTGTACAATAATCTTTACTTTACTTCACTTTCTAACAGTAACAAATCCATTTTTCTGATTACAAAATCTCTACTATTTAAAGTTAGAGTCATTCAGTTAAAACAAAATCAGAACAACCTTGAGAATCCCTGATTCTCAATTTGTTCGTATGATATAATTAATACAAGATTTAGAACTAATCTTGTAAGTTAAAACATGTAACAGTAGGTGTAACATCTTTTAGGATCGGTGGAATTTATTGCAGCAGATGTGTAACAGCAGAATCGGTGGCACCTGTTGCAGCAGTCGTGTAATAGATTCCAGGATTGGTGCATAGTTGTAATAGCTTCCAAGATTGGCGCATAGATGTAACAGCTTCCAAGATTGGCGCATATCTGTAACAACTTTTAAGCTTGGCACATAGTTGTAATAGCTTCCAAGATTGGTGCATAGTTGTAACAACTGGGGTAACAACAACGACCATTCTTTAAGACTTTGCTGTTCTATACATTTCGATCATTAGTTGAATCATTTTATGGGTAAAACATGTGAACGTTACCAATCAAACATTTTAAGTAAATGAAAATATAAAAGCAAGATAAATGATTCATACCTTGGGAAAAAAGGTCTTAGCACACATTATAGTAGGCATTAGCCTAGAGATGATAAGGCATAATAGGCAAAAGATGTGATGAAAAAGGGACATTTCTAGGTCCTAACATGCCCCCCAACTGAAGACATTGCATTTCCTCATGCAAAACACATTCAAACCTTACTTTGTAGCTGAATTAGGGAATTGGATCCTCCAGTGCAAAATTGCTAAGATAAATTGCTAAGTGTCTGTATGGAAAAATGTTCTGTTAAAAAGAAAATCTGTTGTGTAAACAACCTATATGAGTTTCTTTGTCTTGAAGAATAGAATCAGTTTGAGTTTCTTGACTAACAACTTGTGATGGAAACAGAGGTTCTTGTTTGAAAGCTACTGGTAAACCACCAGCTACCTTATGACGTTGAGATCTCCTCAGTTTTGTTGGTCTTTGTGTAACAGTAATTGCATGTTCATTCTTGACTGAGAGAGTTGTTGGTCCTTCAACAACTGACACTTTTACTATCTTATAATCTAACTCAAAGTAAATGTTTCCACACTCAAAGCACATGAGTTCTTTATTTCTGTCCATAACATCTTTTGTCAGTGCTAGGATGTCCAAGGTTATCCCTTCTGGATTCTTCTATCGAGCAGTATCCACCTCTTGTTTCAGGGTATTTAACTCTGCTTTGAGTCTTTCATTCTCTGTTATGAGTGCAGTAATTTTGGAATTTTTTGTATTCGTGATCTTTCTCTCAATTTGGGCAAATAATTGGGCAAGTCGCACATCCTTAGTATTATTTGTATTTGGTTCTTGTGGGGCAGTTATACTGTCAATAGTTGTTGTTTGTGGAACAGTTGTTTCTTGTGGAACAGTTGTTTCTTGTGTAACAACTGGGTCTGTCATGACTGGTTCTTGTGGAACAGTCTCGACTTGGAAAGTTGGTTCTTGTGGAACAACTTCATCCTGCATGACTTGTTCTTGTATACCAGTCCCATCATTTGGAACTGTCTCTACTGGCACTGTTAGTTCACTGGAAGAGACTAGTTTTTGTGTGATAGTCCCTTCATCAACCATAGAGGATAATGGACGAAGAATAGGAATATCATGTTCCATAGCTTTCCATACAATTCCTGCTTCTGCAAATCTGGTAGACCTGGTTCTTCTCCTAGGTAAAATAGAAATAAAAGCAAAGGATTTCTTCTTCATTGTTGGAAGAGGAACAAGATGTTCTTCCTCAACCACACAAGTAGGAAATTCTATTATACCTGGGTCTTCTATGATCTGTACATCGTTATTTGATGTACGATGCACATAATCATCATGCAGAGCCGATGATTCTGTTGCGATTTGAGTACATTCAATTTGAATTGAGAGAATAGTTTCTTGAAGTTCTTTGCACAAAGTAAAACTTGGTATATGTATCTTTGTAGAGTTCTCTGTCACAGCAACAAAAGGGTTCTGAGTTGCTGCTGATGTAATTCGATCAAGGTATTTCTGACATTTTACCTTGAATGGATGTTTTATTTTCTGCAATAATCCACTGGTAGTGATAGTAGAGCTTGGAACAGTTGTTGCAACAATAGGTGGCTCTTGTGTTACTGTCCGTGCAACAACAGAAGGGGTAGTCAAACTTGTTGTTGCAGTGGACCATTCTGACCTTGTTCACTTTCTAGGTGATCCAGATACAGGAGAAGGGGTTCTCTTTTTAGGAGTAGGGGTAGTTTTTCAATAACTCTTGTCACGGCCAAGGGATAAGACTCATGTCTTGGTCTAGTAGCTGGTTGTTCATCATTTGGCTTGATCACAGCTATAGGCTGTGTCAATTCAACTCCATCGAGGCTTGTCTGGTTGGTGCTAGGATGGCCGTGGGTTGTGTGTTTACTTCTTTGGGTCGTCTTACGGCAACGACAGTAGGGGTTTGGACTATTTTTGCAGCCGAGGGAAGAGACTCAAGAAAAGGTCCAATCATATCTGCAGGTACAAAATGTGGCTGGTCTGCTACAACAAGTAATGGGTTATTGGAAATGACCATACCTTTGTGAATTAATAGTCCGATGAGTCTGTTATTAGAAAGGAATTTCTTGGGGCTCTTGTATTTTTTTACAAAATGAGCCATGTTATTCAATGAATGGAGGATAAAATAAGGAATGTTTATGCATTTTTGATGTCGCATATGTGATAATAAGATGAAATCAGAAAAATAAACAACTTGGTACCTGCCTTCACAGGTAATGTACCTTTTTAAAAACTCTGCAACTTTCCCCCATGGCTCTGGTAAGGAATTGATATCCACACCTCTGCCTTTTTTCTAAACTTGCTCATTGTCAACAAGGAAACCCTTCTGAGCATACGAAAGATGTGTTTTTCTATTAAACCATCGGTATCTTGTTATTGGCAACCCTCTCACAACAGTAATGATTTCTTCTGACACCGGAATCCTTACCCCATTCACCATTGAATATCCTTCGGTGAGATTTTGACTAAACTCCAATACCTCGTCTTCATTAAACCCCTTCAGCTTCTTAAAATACGATATCCAGTCAGCCTGGAGAAATATTTGGTAGGCCTTTGGGTGTAATAGAAAAGTGTCCAAATTTGCAGGTTCATACCTCATAGTTGATCCTCCCATGATGTTTCTTGAGAGTCTAACAGGGACGTAGGAGAAGAAACTAGCACCTAAACCAGAAATGCAGCAGGTTTGAATGTGGTTTGCATATAGAATAAAGTGTCTTAGCAAAAATAAGTGTGGTCGAAAAGGTGGTGGAGGTGAGTATAAAATACAGCTTGGATGACTAGATTTTCATTTCCCCCCCAACTAATTTGATTGTCTCCAGGTGCATCGATTTAGCACAAGTGGTGAGAAAACAGGAAAGTGTGCTTTTATATATTCATTACTTTAACACATAGGATTAGTCACATACCTCATATCTTACCGCACATAACGGTTTGTCGGAGTAATCGCACTATCCAACTGCCATCTAAGTTGCATGGAATAGTTGACATGATGAAGGATAGTGTGAGAAATGACGATATGACAACTGGAGTCCTTTCTGTAGTAGATCATTTGGAAATCGTCGAATGTGAATTCAAGTAATGATGAAGCAACACTTTCGGATAGAGAAAGCGGAAAAATATAGTTGCAGTATTAGCAAATCAATGGTGCTGCAACATGGAAAGATTGTAGAGCTAGAGTAGCAACATTGGCAGAAATGAGAAAAAGAAAGAGTGAAGTGGCAAGAAAGAATAACAACGATCAGTGTATCAACAGGTACTTCGGCCAGAATGGCGGAGGTAGGTGTAACAACAAATGAGATGGTCGGAAAAGAAAATGGTGTAACAACGTGAAAAGCGACCATTGTGTAACAGTAAGGAAATTGGCCAACTTATCGGAAATGGGTGTAACAACATGAAAATTAGCCAATTTATCAGAAATGGGTGTAACAACAGGAAAATCAACCAATTGACCGGAAAAGGGTTTAACAACATGGAAAGCGGCCAATTTATCGAAAATGGGTGTAACAGCAGGAAATTGGCCAATTTATCGGAAATGGGTGTAACATCAGGAAATCAACCAATTTATCGGAAATGGGTGTAACAATAGGAAAATCATCCAATTTATCAGAAATGGTTGTAACAACATGGAAATCGGATAATTTATCGAAAAATGGGTGTAACAGTAGGAAAACTAACCAATTTATCGGAAATGGGTGTAACAGTAGTAAAATCGGCCAATTTATCGAAAATGGGTGTAACCGCAAGAAAATCGACCAATTTATCGGAAATGGGTGTAACAACATGGAAATCGGCCGAACGCTGCATCACTTAGTTTTTAGGAAGTTTTTCAACTTCCATAAAATAATCGTTTGACTCCTCTTTTTTTCCTGTACTCAACTTTGTTGCTCATCAATTCACTTGCACACACATAACTGCCTAATACCCTTCAAGGCTGAATTTATTAGCATAGTAAAAAAAATCAAACAAAAAAAGATAAATTCAAATTTTGCTGAGTTTATTTATATACAAGGTCTGAGCAAAATACGTCCTAAGGTTCAGAAGGGGAAAGAGAAAGATTCTTTCCTTTTAAGAATTTATAACCTGTATTGGCTATACATCTAAATTTGAATTCTGCCTTGGATAGTGGACGCTGATACAGGCGCAAGCGATGACCATTTTCATGTAGTTGTGTATTGTATCCATCAATAGTGATCAACTTGACTGTCCTGTTGGGAAAAACAATGTCTACCTCATAAGGTCCTAGCCATCGTGTACGCAGCTTACCCTGAAATTCTTTAAAGTGCGAATCATACAACAGAGCCCAATCTCCTTCCTAGAATGATTTCTTCTTGATGACTTGGTCATGCCATTTTGTTATCTGTTGTTGAATCACCGAGGTATGATGAATAATGTCCAAACACTTTTCATCAAGCTCATTGAGCTGCTACAGTCTGACCTTCTGTGCCATAGTCAATTCAAGGTTGACTGCTGATGCAGTTCTTAAGGTTTTGATTTCAAATTCAATGGGAAAAACAGGGCTTTTTCCATATACCAGCTCATAAGGAGAAAAACCAGTTGTGTTTCTCCAAGTAGTTCGGTAAGCCCATAGAGCTTCATGAAATCTGTTTGTCCAATCCCAACGATGTTCTCTCATTGTTTTAATAAGAATGGCTTCGATAACTTTGTTGGCACTTTCCACCTGGCCATTGCCTTGTGGATGGTATGGAGAAGCTATTCTATGTAAAACATGATATTTACTGAGCAGGCATTCAAGATTATGTGATGTGAAAGGGGGTCCTCCATCAATTATTAATTCTTTGGGAACCCCAAACCTAACAAAGATATCTTCAAACAAGAATGCTAAGACATATTCTTCTGAGGCCCTAATGAGTGCTTTTGCCTCGACCCACTTGGTCATGTAATCTGTACAGACCAATATATATACTTTCTGATTAGAAGGTGGGTTAATGGGCCCTATGAAATCCATGGCCCATCTCTCAAAAGGCTCTAACACTACCTGAGGCTGGAGAGGCATCTCATCCCTATGATTTGGCTGACCCATTCATTGGCAACTATCACAAGTTTGAACGTATTTCCTGGCATCTTGAAATATGGTGAGTCAAAAATAGCCCATCCTTAAAATTTTATGCCCAGTCCTTTTGTCAACAAAATGATCCCCACAAGGGCCATCATGGCAAGCTTTCAGCAGATCATACACTTCATCATCCCTTACACATCTCCTAATTTCCTGATCCAGACCTGTGTAGAAAAGGTATCCTCCTATCCAACTATACCGAGCACTCTTCTGAATAATCTTCTTTTTTTCTCGAGGAGATAAATGGGGAGGTACCTTCCCTGCAAACAAATAATTAGAAATGTCTGCATACCAAGGTGAGTGAGCAGATATTGCAAACAAATGTTCATATGGAAAGGAATCATCAACTGGTAAATTATCATCATTTATATGTAATCTTGAGAGAAAATCAACAACCACATTTTCTTTTCCTTGTCTATCTACCATAGTGATGTCAAATTCTTGTAGTAGTAACAACCATCTTGTTACTCGGGCATTAGTAATAGGTTTATTCATTAGATATTTAATTTTTGTATGATCAGTATGAATAAAAGTAGGATAACCAATGACATAATGCCTGAATTTATTGATTGCATAAACTACTACTAAGAATTCTCTTTCAGTAACTGCATAATTTAATTCAGCAGGATCCATGTTCTTGTTGATATAGTAGATAGCATAGGGATCTTTTTCTTCCTATTTCCCTAGTACTGCACCAATTGCAGTATTCGAGGCATCTGAAGAAATGTTAAACGACAGAGCCCAATTGGGCCCTCTCAAAATGGGAGCTGTGGATATTTTCTATTTCAGATCTGTAAAGACAATTCACAGTTGTCAGTCCAATGAAAGTCAACATCTTTTGTTAATAGAAAAAACAAGGGGGAAGCAAGTTTGGAATTTTTTTTAATGAATCTCCTGTAATAGCCATCATGTCATAAAAAAATTCTTACCTCTTTCTGAGTTGACGAAGTTGGAATGTCCAAAATTACCTGGATTTTGGCTGGGTCTACCTGAATTCCTGCATAAGAAATGAAGTGTCCCATCACTACACCCTCGCTCATCATCATATGGCACCTTTTTGTACTCAAAGAAAGATGAGACTTTATACATATTTTGAACACTTTTTCCAGATTAGTCAAAGCTTCATCGAAATCAATGCCATAAGGTGTAAATTCATCCATGAATATCTCTATACATTCATTCACCATATAAAAAAAAATACCAATTACAACTCTCTGGAAAGTGGCTGGTGCATTACACAAGATAAACGGGAGAACCTTGTAGGAAAATGTACCCCAAGGGATGGTAAAGGTGGTCTTATATTGGTCCTGTGGAGCAATTTTTATCTGGTTATAGCCACTGAATCCATCTAAGAAAGAGAAAAACAAATTCCCAGCTAGGTTGTCTAGAACCTGATCAATAAATGGCAGAGGGAAATGATCGTTCTGCATTTCCTTATTCAAGGATCTATAGTCCACACACATTCTCCATTTTCCATTATTTTTAGGAACAATAACCAATGGTGAGACCCCTTCGCTGTCTGATATAGGGTAAATGAAATCAGCATTGAGAAGTTTCTGGAGTTCCTCCTTAACAATTTATTTAAGGTTTGGGTTCATCCTCCTTTGGGGTTGGAAAATGGGTCGGCATTCTTCTTTAATGTATATATGGTGGGTGCATAGTTCAGAGGAAATGCCTTTCATATCCATGTAATCCCAGACAAATGCTTCTTTATGTTCAATCGGTAATTTCATCAATCGACGAGTTTCAACAGTGGATAGATCGGGATTGATGTTCAAGGTTTTTCCAGGTTCAATTTCTATAGCGATGCTCTTAGAACTGACTTTAGGAAATAATTTAGCTATTTCATCATCTGTTGTTACAACTAAATCATTTTGTTTTTCAGTGGTTTATGAGAACATTTTTGAGCTCATCTCTCCCTGGGCGATGGGGTCGAAGAATCTAATCAATCGGTAGTGCTTGTTCCATGTAATAGCAGAGGAGTCACAGATAGAGTAGTTGATTAATTCGTGCTCTGTCTCGTCTTTGAAACTGAGGGATTTTCCTATGGTTAGCATAGGCAGAGCACTTTCATCCTCAGTGTCCATCCATAAAGAATTTTCAGGTTCTGCATTGGGTGTAGCATGAGGATACAGGGTCAAATTTTTTGTGTCATAACCATCAAAGATGGTCATGGAACCAGATCTACAACCAATGAAGGCATCATCTATAGCTAACCATGGTCTTCCTAGAATTAGAGGGTGTCCCCCTAGACGGGTTTTGGGTTGCAAAATGACAAAATCAACAGGATACTCCCATGAATCCACTGAAATGACTAAATCATCAATTACTTCTTCTGGTTTGATGGTAGAACAATTAGCTAATTCTAGAACAGTAGGAGTAGGTCAAAATTGTGTTCTAAGTTGTAGCAATTGTGTAGTTTCTATTGGCATGATGTTAATTGTTGCCCCTAAGTCGACTAGCACATGGGGAATAGATGTCTGTCCAATTTTGATAATGAATGTAGGGTTTCCTGGGTCACCATATTTAATAGGTGGGGTTTTTCCTAACATCAGTTCAGACAAATCCCCCACAACATGCACTGTGAGGGGGTCCCTGGGTTTTCATCCAGGTCTTTTTATATAGAGATTTCTTATAGTCTTGGCATAAATAGGGACATCTCTTATCGCTTGCAATAGTGGAATATTAACGTTCAGATTTTGCAATTCTTCGAAGAGATTGAAAGATGGTAATTCCACAGGTATGGTAATTGTCAGTATTTCAGGGAATGGTGGGTCTGCTGAATCTATAATAGGTTGGTCAATTTCTTCTGTATCAGCAGATGGTCTTTCCCTTGATTCCTTGTCTGATTATGAAGATGGAGCATCTTCAATTATTGGCTCAACTATTCTCCTTGATCTTAATTTGATTTCATCATAAGGCATAGGAGTAATAGAAAAGGCTGTCACATTGTGAAACAAAAGAGTTAATCATCTCTGTTTTGAAATTTTCTAATAGATTACCTATTTCTAGTCTTGTTTCTCCTCCATTGGCTGATTTCTCTACCCTTGAAAAAGTGGTATCCTTGGTAGCTGACCTATTCCTTTTAGATCCTCGAGAACATATTTTACAGAGGTATACAATGTCCTCATAGGATTCCTTAGATATATCTCCCTTTCCAAGCACATTCAAGATATCTAAACAATATTCTCTAACTCCTTTTAGAAAAATAGTTTTCAAAATGTCCTTACATTCAGATGTCCAGACCTTTGTAGATTATACTAGAGTCATTCCACAAAATCTTCAAGGGTCTCATCCTCCTTCTAAGACATCTTGAACAATTCCTCTCTTCGTTCTCTTGTTTGACAGTAGTCTTGGTACTTGTTCAGGAAAAGTTGCCTCATTTGTACCCATGTTGAAATGTTCTCTCTTCCAAGGCTCATAAACCATCTTAACGCATTACCCTTCAATGTTGCTGGAAATAGTTTAATATTTTGTGCAATGGTAGTGTAGTCATAGCTTCTACACAAAATGTCAAATTCAAATAGAAACTCATCTGGATCCTCAATAGACAATCCATGAAAATTTGGAAGAGTTGAGAGAGGCATGTTTTTCATAGGAGCCATCCCTCGTGTGGAAACATTAGAAATAGGAAAAACTAGGGTAGAGATAGTATTTTCATTATTTACTTGATCTTCATTGTTTTGTGGGTTCTCTTGGTGGAACTCTTCTTCATCATCCCCTTGATTTTACATATGTGTTCTTTCTCTCCACTCAATATGAAAGGTGTCCCACTCTTCTTTAGTGACTATCTGACCATTGATCCAATAAACGCTTCTTCTGGATTTTCCCTATTTTGAGCTATACTTCCTTGATCCTCAATGTTCTCCAGTGTTGCTTGCTGATTTGTTGGTGACAAATATTCAGCTTCGACTTCAGCTTTAGCTCCGGCCCTTGATGAAAATGATGTTTCAAGAAGGGCTAGTTATGATGACTGAGGATTATGTCTTCTTGGAGGATTTGTAGGGTGAAAAATAGATCCTAAAGAAGAATCTGCTCTGTCTATAATCTCATCAACAAAAGTTTTTATTCCCAGTGTAGGATTTCTTCCTCCACATCCTCTGGTACTTGTAAGGTTAGTATTTTGGGGGATACGTCCTCATTTTCCTCGATTCATGCAGAATAATCATTCCTTTGAAAAAAAAAAAACTAACGTGCTTACAAAAATCTATAATTATCTTCCCCGACAACGATGCCAAAATGTTGGGCACTTTAATTGTCTAAATGAATAGAAAATTAAGATGTTTAATATAAATTGTCAACCCAGGGAAGTTTGTTGTTTCAAGATAATTGTGCATATTCTATGATAGATTATGGAAGCAACACTAATCTAATTGTAGTAGGGAAAAAGAAACAAAAATTATCACTAACACAATTATACTGATACAACTGGAGTTCTATAGAATTGAAATCATAGTTGAAATCTAAACTGATGAGTGTATAAGAATCTTGGATTACCTACTCTAATCTAACTTTTTATTTTACTTTTGCAGGAAGAAGTTCTCTACTAATTGCATAAAGAAATCTACTTATTGCAAGAAAGTGATTCACACTTTTATTTTCTTTTACTTGAAAACAAGATTTTAATCTAATGTAGAAAAAGGGAAAGCAGTTCTCCAACAGTGTTCAACAATCGAATTTTAATTCTCATGAGATAGATTTATGCACATCTAACAGGAAGGAACTAGATTGTAACAACAACTGTATTCTAGAATTTTTTTAACAGATAAATCATTCACATTAAAACAACTATTTTGGAATTCAAAACATACGGGAATCTGTGAGGAAGGTGGCCCCTTTCCTTCTCACTGAATCCTCTCAAAGAAATAGGCTACAGTTTTCTAAAGAAATTCAATCCACTCTTTTATTGATTTGCCAAAATGTTCATGAACAATAAGCTTTACTTTACTTCACTTTCTCACAGTAACAAATCTATTTTTCTGATTACAAAATCTCTGCTATTTAAAGTCATAGTCATTCAGTTAAAACAAAATCAGAACAGCCTTGAGAATCCCCGATTCTCAAGCTATTCGTATGATATCATTAATACAAGATATAGAACTAATCTTGTAAGTTAAAACATGTAATAGTAGGTGTAACAACCTTTAGGATCGGTGGCATTTGTTGCAACAGTCGTGTAACAGCAGAATCGGTGGCACCTATTGCAGCAGTCATGTAACAACTTCCAGGGTTGGTGCATAGCTGTAATAGATTCCAAGATTGGCACATAGCTGTAACAACTTCCAAGATTTCCACATCGCTGTAACAGCTGGTGTAACAAAAATGACCATTCTTTGAGACTTGGTTGTTCTATACATTTCGATCATTAGTTGAATCATTTTATGGGTAAAACATATGAACGTTACCAATCAAACATGCTAAGTAAATGAAAATATAAAAGGAAGATAAATGATTGATACCTTGGGAAAAAAAGGTCTTAGCACACATTATGGTAGGCATTAGCTTAGAGTTGATAAGGTTGGATAGGCAAAAGATGTGATGAAAAAGGGACATTTCTGGGTCCTAACAATATCTAGAAGACATTACAATGTTCTCAAGATCTGCTAAGGAACATGATCATCATTTGAAGAAGCTTTTCCTGAAATGTAGAAAGTTTGGGTTGTCTCTCAATCCTTAAAAGTCTTTGTTTTCTATGAAAGAAGGCAAGTTGTTGGGACACATTGTCTTAGTAGAAGGGGTAAGGATTTATCCAAGTAGAGTAGCGGCCATCCAGACTCTATCTCTTCCTAGATCCAAGAAGTAGATCCGACATTTCTTGGGTAAAATAATTTTTTTTAGAAGATTCATCTCTAACTTTGCTGAATTGGTTAAGTATATCACATCTATTCTTAGAAAGGGAAATGAGGTGAAATGGACTATTGAAGCTCGAAATTGTTTTGACCAAATCAAACAAGCATTGAATGAGGCACCTGTTCTCATCAACCTTGATTATTCAAAGGAATTTTTGATATTTTCTTTTTCCTCACATGACACATTGGTTGTTGTCCTTCTTCAGAAAAACATAGATGGGATGGAGCAATCTATTTCCTTTTTTAGCAGGGCATTAAGGGATGCAGAGATGAGGTATGATATTATGGAAAAATAGGATTATTCTTTGGTTAAATCCCCTAAATAATTCAGGGTACATATTCTACATTCCAATATTATTTCCTATGTCCCATCAACCTCTGTGAAGGAAATACTTATCCATGCTGACATAGATGGAAAGAGGAGAAAATGAATTTCCAAAATTCTGGAGTTTGACCTTGAAATGAAGCCTACTAAGTTCGTGAAAGGGAAAGGTTTAGCTAGATTGCTGGTTGAATCAATCTGCAAAGGACTGGGGGTTAAATTCATGAGCCTAAACTCTGAAAATTAACAAATTGATAGCTCTATCAAAAGCCCTCATACCAGTCCCAACTTCAAATAATGCACTTGGTACAAAGAGGTTATTTATTTCTTGCAAAAGTTGCAGCCTCCTAATGGTTTGGAGAATGTTGGAACATGGGTAGACCCATGGTTCAACGCTTAACAAGGCACCAACAAAACCCTTAATACCATCCATTTCTACAACCTGCGAAGATGAAAAAGTATCACCCGAGGTAGAAGCAGAGGGGGTTATAGGACGCATGTGTTTGTAACCAGACTGGGACTCATATATGTGATAATAAAACTTTGTAGAATATTCTGTTAATGCTTAGGAAGTGACATGCATTAGTTTATTAACCCTATTAACATCGTAGAACATAATCAAGATAGATCTAACTTAGTAACAACAAAATATTATGCACCTTAAACAATTAACACTGTGGATCAGATCTAGCATTTTAAGATAAGCAAAGCATTTAAGCAACACATACATATCCATTACACATCGTAATATAAGAAGTAAGGAAAACATAACAGAGATAACATTTCACAAAGAAAACCATGAGAGTTTAGATATACGTGGTTCATCCCAGGGTGATGCTATGTCCACAAATCGCTTCGCCTCTTTATTATTCGCCGGAATATTATATTCATTCAATCCTTTGCACCAAGCCATAGGTTCAAGCTTTGCACAAGACTAGAGATCTGAACACTAAGCACTAGATCCTCCTTCCAAAAATAGGTCAAATGCACAAATCCAAACCCTCTATCACAACATTTAACACTTTCTACAAAATCATATTTAGGCACAAAGAATCAATGCACATACATTCCTTTGCACAAAGAAACTCGAAATACATGCACTTCTCTCTTTCTACAATACATTCCCCTTTACTTATACTTTACAAACCCTTACAATAAGGCCCAAACACAGGAAAACCCCATGGGCCGACATCCCATAAAATCATTAAAAAACCTTAGAGGACCCTTTACTGGGTCCACCTAACCCTAAAAAATGAGTGAGATCCGCGATCTCAGCTCCACCTAGGTGCTCCTTCTTTGACCAACATGTCGAAGTCCAAAAGTGGGCCAAAATTGACCAAATTTTCCTCAAAACTTGGTCGAGGGCCAACAGGCTCCTAACACTCACCCGTGACTCGTCCCGAGTCACTCAGGTGCAGACAATGCTACTTCAAAAGTGTCAAGATTAACCTAATCTACCTCCACTTACTGCCTCGCCTAAGCCTCTTGCTTGGTAAGCTCCTGGACTGTCTGCTCTGTAATAGGCCCTTCGAGGCACTATTCTAATGTTGTGATGACTTGATATAATTGTGAGCCCTGTCCATCAATCTCCTCGAACACCTTGCAAGCCTCAACCTACACAGGTTGTAGCCTCTGCGTTACTTCCATTACCTTACCCTAGTGGGCAGTGATCTGTTGTTGTACTACGCACTGCTCCTGGGATCTCTTCATTCTTTCCACTATAGTGAGTAGCTTCATCTATGCCTACAATGAAATTGCTTGCTATTGCGCCTCCTGCAACTGTGCTTCCAACTTCCTTAGATCTAGATCCTCGGCGAGGCATTCATATGTCTGGGCACTTCTATCACTTAACTGTTTACATTTCGAGGTGGGGGCTCTTATTCTTGCTACTACATTTTTGGTGGTCTCCTCCTTCTAGTCATGCACCTCCTGCGAGGTTCTCGGTACTATTTGGGCCTCCAATTATGTTATCCTATCATGAAATTTCTGGAGGGTCTCTACGAGCTTCACCACTTGAGCTTCGACTGACTCTTGCACCTCCTATGCCAAGCCTGGCACAGAGCAACATGATTTACTTACTGCTCCTTTGACCACGGACTGCTCTGCGAGCAGTTTCTCTTTTTCCCTTTGTAGCTGGCATTTTTTATCTTGAAGCTTCGCCTAAAGCTCTTCTTTCTCTATTTCCTGGGCTGCTACATTGTCCTGCGCTGCTTGTATTTGTGCTAAGAATTTGTCTTTCTCCTTTTTCAAGGCTTCTGTAGCCTTCTCCTTCTCTTCCTAAGCTCTCTGGAACCGAGCTTATGTTGCATCCGCAAGCCTTCTTAACTGGGTTGGTTCGTCCCCCAATTCTGTAGTCTGCAATGAAGAAGGTGCAGATGACGTAGTAGGTACTGCGTGGACCAAGAGAACAACTTGCTGCACTTCCTTCAATTCTCTCTTAGTCCTTCCATATAACTCCTCCTGCCTCTCTTCATATTTCTGCAACATGTCTTCAGAGGAACCCTCTATAGCTCCGTGGACCAGACTGATGTTGTCCTCTATGAGTGTGGCCTTCAACTATGGCTTATTGGTGCGTGTATTCTTCCTTGCTGAAGGTTTCTTTGGAGAAAATTTCCTCTTTTGTGGTGTCACTGTCCCAACAGGTGGATCTCTAGGTGGAGGGGTGGTAGCTTCACCTTCACCTTCGTCATCTCATCCTCCCTGTCCTTCTGCCTCGTCTTCTCCTCCTTCTAGTGAGCTAGACCGGTTATCTGCAGAAATGTTGTCCTCTTCATCACTTTCTATGTCCTGGACTTCAACCTTATTTTTATGCTTCTTCTCCCAACTGGATTGTCCAACATGTTAAACTCAGGTAACTATTGGGCTTCTTATGATGTTAGTGTCGGATAGCTCTGTATCAACGACAAGTACAAGAAATTCCTCTGGCCATTCCTTTGTAATCTTCTCCATATATTCATTTGTCAGCTTGTAGTATGACTGTAATTCTTCCTGGTGCTCATCTCTTCATGTGGTGATGTAGATGAAATGGGGATCAACGCGAAACTTCAATATGGGCTAGTACTGGTGCAAGGTGCATGGTGTCATACACAGGAATGATTCTATGGAGACCTTCAACTATTGGAAATATCCATAAAACAGGGCATTGGACTGCCACTACTTCATCATGTCGTTGGTATACCATAGGGTGGAAAACCGAGTGGCCAATGGCTTCGAGGGTACGATCTCTAGGAAAGTGTCTCCTTTAGGCATTTTCCAAGAGACAAATGTGATCAAAATGATCAACCAACTGTAATGGAATTCATATCCCAAGTCATGGGCTTCATGACAATCCTTCTCTAGGTCATTGACGAGGTAGTTCACCCAGTTCATCTACATTCCCTTCACACACTTTCCTTCGAGGTCCACCGCGAACCCGGTGACCTTTGTGGGGAGGTTCTTCCCACTAGCTTGCCAGCTAAGAGTTGGAAAGAAAGGCGCATTGTGCCATCCTGTATAGAGGCTACCTTGTAACCTCACTTTCCTTTTTCTAACTCTCCATAAGATTCTTTTGATGCATTGTGCTAGAGAATGGTCCAAGGCCTTCCCTGGATAAAACTGTTGAGGGTCAGGACCCTTCACACTTAAACCTGTGATTTTGTGGATCAGTGCCGGATCCACAGTAATCCTTCTGTCGAGCCACAAATGTCCACCATGATAGCATGACAAGAGGAGTTTAACACAAGTGTTAACCTCCTGGTGGTGGTCAAAATGCAGGATCTTCATCACATTCAACACGGTGGACTGCACCAACTCCTTAATCCATGGCTGTGAGAGAAGGTGTTTCTTCTCGATTATTTTCATTAAGTAGTGGTGGGGAGATAATATAGCATAGTTCTTTCGGTATCCTAAGTTAAATTCATTGTTCTTCAATAGCGGGATCTATCCTAACTAACTCCCAACTATGTGAATTCCTTTCAAAATGTACGTAGTGAAAATAGAGTACTCAAAGTCTCAAGGGATACTGTTGCGGTTCACAATGCCAACCAAAGGTGGAATATATTCAGGTAAGATCGACCGGATCTTCTTCTCATTATCCAGATCACCGTAGTACTTACTTCATTGCTCAGTTACGGGGTTGACACGACTGAAATGACGTCCAGTCAAAGGGGAATCCTACAGTCCCCTAGTCGACGATGCCTAGATAGCTTCATATATCGGTCTGTCAGCCATTAGCTTCTTAAGTACTTCCTCAAAAAACTTCACCAATTCGGTAGGTTTGCTCAACATTCTAGCTTTTCATAGAAAAGAGGGGTACACAAATAGAAATGTAGGGTCTATTTTCAGATATCATAGCTCGACACTTGGATAATTATCTTCTTAGCTTAGTCAATCACGGGTAGAAAAAAGTGGTCCCAGCGCAACAACCGACGATTTAAATAAACGGGGTATCGTGATGAATCTTCCAACGACCAAGAAATGCTTTCATCAATGTAAATCTACCTATTATGGCACAGTCCCAACATCCAAAAAGCGGTCCATAGGCCCATAAATGTGTTTTGTAACTAATCCGAAGCGTCATTCTAACGGCCAGGGTTCCTCCAACAGTCATATAACTTCGCTAGAGTGAAGTCCAATTCTTCATGGACCTATTGTTCCATCAAGGTTCAAATCATGCGAACCTACTTCCTGTGAGGTTCCAATCTACAAAGTCTTCCATCTGGTTTCTATAGCTTCTTGTAGTTTTTCCAACTTAGCCTTCTTTTTATTGATCTTCCTTGCCGTCTTTCTTGTTATCTGATTCTCTCTAACTGTTTTTGAAATCCTCTTTCCATTTTTATTCTTATCTTTCCCTAGCGTAGTGGCTTCGCACTGTTGAGGTTCCCTCAAAGGGTTTGAAGTTAATATCCCTTTTCTTAAAACTTCATGAGTGGACATACTTCTTTCTTGAATAGATAGGTCCTTCAATATTTCTTGCATTCTTTCAACCTTGACGGCTAATTCTCTTGCCTTCTGTCCCTCATGCGTTGTTACTTTTCTCAGTTGCTTCGACTTATCCTCTTGTTCTTCTATTAGTCAATCTATTTTCTTAGCTATGAAATCCCTTAATTCTTGATTTTTATTTTCTATATCTTCTTCCACTGCTTTCCTTTTGATCTGATTCTGCTCAATCCAAGTCTTACCTAACAATAGTGGGAAAGGGGTGTTCTCCCCAACAAACCAAATGACTTCAAATTCTTCTTCAGTTGATGTTCCATGAACTATAATAGGTATATTAGTAACTCTTCCACATAAGGTTATCATCTTTCCCTTAAACAAGCCTATCCTTCCTAACGAACGTACCATAGTAGGATTTCCCAAAATTTTGCAACTTTATTCTATCATAGTATTCACTTGTGTTTCTTCATCCAAGACACAGTCTATGTCGGAGTCTTCTATTTTTGCACTTATGCGCTGTTTTGCTTTCAATCTTTCTGGTAAACTGACATATTTATGAACATCCATTGTTTCTTTCAACTGTAATATCATAGTCTGAACCTCCTCCGACCCTTTCTCTTTATGACTCTCTATCATGCCCTTAGTCTCTTGACTTTCTTCATAGCTTTCTTGTCTCATGGTCATTCCTTCAACTTTAGCAATAATCCTTGGGAAATGGTCAACCTCATGACCAACAACCTTACAACAAAGATAAATAGGGCTTACCTGAGGACATTCCTTAGCAAGATGTCTCGACCTTATGCAATTATAACACAATGTCAATCCTCTTTTTATTTTAAATGTTCCCCAACCTTTTCTGTACTACGCACTTCCCCTAGGATCATAGTGCTTGTCCTAAAAAAAATTCATTCTAGGTTCATGCATTCACTTTTTAGTCCAAAAATTCTTTCTATGCATAGTAATAACATATCTTTCTTCATTTCCATTAAAATTACTCAAATCAAATATTTCTTTCAACTACGCCCTAGCATTCAGACTAAGACATAATCTATTAAACATACTATTGATGGGTATTAAATCCCTTTAACTCAACAACATGAACCAAACCCACCATCGAGGCCCAATTGGACTCTACAACATTTAATAGTGGAATGGTTCTCCATATCTTGTGATCCAGTCAATTAATCGATGGGATTTACGTTTTATCATGAAGTCATCTCCTTCAATTAAGACATTCTCTTTTTTTTTTTGTATTTGTTTCTTAGATAGAACTGATATAATATCAAAAGTTGGTATAAACCAACTAGGAAACAAATGGGAACAAAGTTTAACTACTGGAGAAGAGGCTAGGTTTGGGAAAACCATTACACCCTAGCATGCATACAATGATCATATACCACATGCCTAGTACTAATACGTTAACCATGTGAATATTCCAATTACTGACTCAGATACAATTTATCAGATGAAAATGTGCATGTGATAAACAATGGTAAGTAAAATAATTCACTCCACTCTAATCATCAATCACATAATAACACAAAGATTCATTTTCATCATTAAAGAAAGAATTGTAAAGCATTGCATCGGATAACTTATTAATAGATTTAATAGCTCTTACTCGTTACTGCATCCATTCATGAGACGCGATAGGAAATCGTTCTTCTCCACATCCAATCATACACGCATATGTACCAAAGCATATGCATGTTTTTCAACCATGGGGTATTTTATTTCTGCATTTTGCAAGGCCCTACTCATGTAAGAAATGGGTTTCTCATGGACTTGGTCATTTTTCTGAAGCAAAACACCAGCAATGGTGTCTTCAGAGAGAAAGGAGAAAATCTGAAAGTCTTTGGAATAATCTAGACTTACTAAGACGGGAGCTTCAGATATGGGATTTTTTATTTCCTTGAAAGATTTCTTGCTCTGATCGTTCCATTCAAATTTAACATATTTCTTAAGAAACTTATATATTGGCTTGACTATTTCTGCATAATTAGGAATGAATATGTGAACAAAATTTGTTTGGCCTAAGAAGGATTTGATGCAGGAGCATCGCCAGCACATCAAGTGAGCTAGCGCGAAAGCGGAAGACAGCTGAACAACCAGCACAAAATTTTGAAAATGCTTTGGGATTGTTGCGCGATCTTAAATGAATCATTTAAGAGGAGGCGCCTTTGTATATTGTAAATGGACCTTGAGCAGATAGCTCTCGTCCTTAGTAGATAGTCAACATTTAATATAGTTAATGCAGTTACATAGTAATTTAATTCTAGATTTGATAGTCTAGAGTCTGAGAGGGAAAACGGATATAGACACCCTCATTGTACATTGTAACATTAGCTAGAGCATTTAGAAGAGAAGAGCATGCAGAGAATTGTATGAAGAACACCCATGTACAGATATTTGAATTAATAGAAGAGAGCTTTGATTCAAATTCATGGTTTGTGTTGTTTCTCTGTGCATTGATGTTATGCTCATGAATGTTTGCTTCCCTTATACATTTGATTTTATAGGCTGTGTATGTGATTTCATGTGTGAATTGAAGTCTGAAGGGAACAAAGAATTAGTTTCAATTGTTTCTCTAATTTGAGCCAGAGAATTCTTGCAAGGAGTGCTATTGAATCGTCCGCAAGGAGTGCGTTGACAGAGGGATTCAGATAGAGATAACTTTTGTTCTAAGTTCCCAGAAGTGCAGTTGAGTAGAGGAGCTATGCAAGGAGTGTGCAGGCCAAGTCAAGACTCAGAGTTGCGATTCTGAGCAAAGGTGAATTAAAACTGCTGCTGCAGGTGTGTGCAGAGTCAGAGACTTCAACACTTAGATTTCATGGAAGGATAGCTTCAAGGAGTGCGTGCAAGCATTTCTTGGAGGACTTGAAGGTCGTGAGAAAGCTCAGGAGGGATAGGCCTTCAAACTCATTGAAGGATGAAGCGGGAAAGTTGTGCCTTGATAGCTGCAAGGAGCATCGCAGGTTTGTGCGCAGGGTGACGAGCTTTGTGGAAGAGCATCTCATTATTTCATAGATTTCATTTGGAAGGGATGGACGGTTGAAATTCTCTGAGGAGATTTCGCGAAGTTCCATGGGCCGTCGGATCTCCCAAAAGAGCAAGGAGGTTACAACGAGAACGTCCGAGGGTTTGAAGCTCAAGAGGGAGCAGAGCCGTCGATTCGAGTCAAAAGGAGCCGTTGGATTCACACATGGCATCGTGTATCGGGGATTCGCAAGGCGAAGCGCCAAAAGTTCACAACGAGGATTGCGATATCGCGATTCACGATATCCCGACAAGCCCAAAACTATCCATCAGTAAGGACGTGTGTCAGGAGACCTTGAGGAGTTAGAGTTTGGAGAATCGGAGTTTTCGAAGGCAAGAACCTCTTGCAAGTTGGAATCGCGATCCGCGATATCCCGATGGGAGAATTATGTGGGCCACAGTTGAGGCTAGTGGAGGACAGGTGGCATAAGTCATCGGGGTTTCGTGGTGAGAAGTACTGATCCATTGACATCCAGAGTCACGATCCCATGAAGTCTGATATCCCGATAGAAGTGACGGGAATTCGATGAGACAGCTCACGCGTGTGTCGGAGTTTCAGCATATCACGATTCGGGAGTCGATAAAGGGAAGTGTTTGATATCACGAGTTGCAAAACCTTGATAAGGACAGAAATCCCGATAAGGTGAGAGAAAGTCAGCATTGACAAAAGCCATCGGGTCTCGGGGATTTGAGAGCCCAGGGATCGACCCTTGAACTCATGAAGTCGCGAGTTCTGATTCCCCGATAAGTCAAAGAAGGGGGGTCGCTTGAAGAGAACTGTGGGTGCAGATTTCCCGATAGGGAAATAGAAGAACTTTGACGTTCTTCGGGGCCGAGGAAAGAGAAGATCCTGTGAGAGCGGACATGTTCCAAGGAGCGCGATTGCGATTAGGATTGAAGAGATTTATTTGATATAGGCAAAGTTTCCCTTATGTTACTCCAAAGACTGATTTATCCATATTTAAGGAAATCCCAAATGATGTAGGAGCATCTCCCGAGACAAGCGAGCCAGCACAGAAGACAAAGGATAGATGGGAACACGCCAGCACCAATTTTTTAAATTTTCCCTTGAAGTTGATGCACTAAACATAAATGAGATCATTTAATTAAGGTGCCTTGGTAAAATGTAATCAGACCTTGAGCGACCCACTCTCGTCTGAGATAGACATAGGCATTTATAAGTAGTAAATGTAAGTAGGTAGAATTGAATATCAGATTAGACAGTTCTAGAAGAAAGAGGGAGAACGGATATAGACACCCTCATTGTATATTGTAACATAGTTCAGGAAGATTTGGAAGAATCCAGAGCATAGGAGAGAAGTAGAGAACTGTAGAAGAACACCCATGTATAGATCTTGAATTAATAGAAGAAGTTGATTCAGATTCATGGTTGTCGTGTTATTCTCTGTGTATGTGTGTTGAATGTTGTGCTCATGAATATCTACTTCCTGTTATGCATTTGCTATTATGTTGTGTGTATGATTTCAAGTATTGATATTGAAATCTAAAGGAAGTGAATGAGTTTCAATTGTTTCTCTAATTGAGCTAGAGGATTCCTGCAAGGTGTGCAGTTGAATTGTCCGCAAGGAGTGCGTTGACAGAAGGGTTCAACTAGAGTTAGTTTTCGTTCTCATTTTCCTCGAAGGTGCAGTTAAGCACAGTGCCGTGCAAGCAGTGCGCAGCCAAGCTAAGACTCAGAGTTGAGATTCTGAGTAGAGCATAGAAATACTGTTGCTGCAGGTGTGCGCAGAGTCAAGCGACTTCAACACTTAAACGTTGTTGAAGATTTTCCAAAAGGAGTGCGTGCAAGAAGCTCTCTGGAGGACTTGAGAGGTCGAGGAAAAGTTCAGGAAGGATAGGCCTCTGAGTTATTGAATATCAGCATTGGCAAGTGTGACTTAAAGTTGCCAGAACTTCGTAGGTGGGTGAGTAGGTGAACTAGTCTCGTAAAGAGACATTCAATCATCCCGTGGATTTACGAAAGGAGGAACGGACGGACGAAATCCTTTGAGGAG